>CAUYTI010115837.1:0-15843 GCA_963575145.1 Galago senegalensis
ATAGATGGTTGGGTAACGGAATGGGTGGGCATATGGGTGGGCATAGATGGATGGATAGATGAATAGATGGTTGGATAACAGAATGGGTGGGCATATGGGTGGGTATAGATGGATGGATAGATGAATGGATGGTTGGGTAATGGAATGGGTGGGCATATGGGTGGGCATAGATGGATGGATAGATGAATAGATGGTTGGGTAACAGAATGGGTGGGCATATGGGTGGGTATAGATGGATGGATAGATGAATAGATGGTTGGGTAATGGAATGGGTGGGCATATGGGTGGGCATAGATGGACGGTTAGATGAATAGATGGTTGGGTAACAGAATGGGTGGCCATATGGGTGGGTATAGATGGATGGATAGATGAATAGATGGTTGGATAACAGAATGGGTGGCCATATGGGTGGGCATAGATGGATGGATAGATGAATAGATGGTTGGGTAACGGAATGGGTGGGCATATGGGTGGAATGAAGGCAGGAAGTATGGATGCATCTCATCATGTTGATCTTCACTCGTAGTGAGGGAGGAGAGATGAAGGTCTAAACAGATAAAGATGTGTCCCACATAGTTTTCCTTTTCTGTCCAGACAGTAGCCAGTTTGACGTAACACTTTGTTTCCCATTGGGTGGTCTTCAGAACAACATCATCAGAACAAGCTGGTAGTTTATTAGAAATCCAGGATTGTAGGATGCTCCCCAGACCCACCAAGTTAAATCTACATCTTAATAGAATTCTCAGTTAGTGTGACGCAACTAATGTGTGCTCATAAGTGGGGCACGGCACGCAGGGCTGGTGCTTGTTTCTTGTAGGAGCTAGCATGGACGAGCTCTGGGTACACCTGCATGGCTAAACACACCAGGGAGCGCTTGTGAATGAAGAAGCTCAAAATTCTTTCTGTTTCAATATAGCAAAGAAGCAGTCATTGGTCTCTGCTATAATCCTAATTTAAAAATAATAAAAAATCATACTATACAATGCTAAGAAAGTGCTAAGAAAACCATATAAACCTAAAAGTAATTAAATCCTTTTAATGTTATAAAAAGCTGATTTCAAATAAGAATGTAATTTCCTTGGCATTTCTGGTTGTCTAAATATCATTTTAAAAATAAAAATCATTTCCTCAAATCTCCTCATATACTAAAAATATGACTTTCCAAATATGATTTTCTTTCAGTGATGGAGGGGAAATAGTGCTTTCAGATCCAATAGAAAAAAAGTGAAAGGAAATTGGGGTGCACTATTTCATGTGATTTATCCAATTGTTATCTTTATGCATGTTCAGATTTTATAAACAAAGAACAATAAATACAGAAGAACTAAATAATTTTAATTTAATTTAAAATAATTTAAAAGTTTAGTGTTTCTATTTTGTAGTTACTGAATCAATGATAATTAGAAATATTGCATATTGAGTATCTGAATACAGTTATATGTCTGCTTTGACGTCTATAAAAACATACATCCTATAAAGAAATAAGTCTTTTTAAAAAGACTTAATTTTATTTTATTTTTATTATTTTTTAATAGACTTAATTTTTTATAATAGTTTGATGTTTATAGAAAACTTCCCCAGAATGTAAGGTTCCTGTACTCTCCCC
The DNA here is from genome assembly GCA_963575145.1 of Galago senegalensis. Taxonomy (NCBI): domain Eukaryota; kingdom Metazoa; phylum Chordata; class Mammalia; order Primates; family Galagidae; genus Galago; species Galago senegalensis. The sequence goes on from CAUYTI010115837.1 coordinate 1,607, forward strand.
CTTTCCAAGTTTCTCTGTTGCGAACATCTTGCGTTCATTTATTTGTTACCACTGATGAGCTGGTACTGATGCTGCTTAACAGAAGCCTGTAGTTGACATTAAGGTCCACTCCTTTTGCTGCATATTCTGTGGGTTTTCACGAACCCATGAGACCACTATGACAGTGTCCCACTGACCAGTTTCACTGCCCTAGAAATCCTGTGTGCTCAACCTGATCATCTCTCTCCCAACCTGACAACCACCAACTTTCTTATTGGGTCCAGAGTGTTTCCATTTTCAGAATGTTGTGTAGTTAGAGTATGTATCCTTTCCAGATGGGCTGTTTTCACTCAGTCATATGCAACTTGACTTTTGAAACTCAACTTTTGAGTTTTATCCCAGTCTTTTCAAGGCTTGGTAACTCATTTCTTTTTAGTGTTGAACGATCGTCCGTTGTCTGCAGGCACCAAATCTGTGAGTCCACTCATCTACTGAAAAATATCATGGCTGCTTCTAGTTTTTGTTAATTACAAATAAAAATGCTTAAATATTTTTGTGCATGTTTTGTGGGGGTACAAGTTTTTAACTACTTTGGGAATACAAGGAGAAACGGCCAAACTGTCTTAACATGACTGTACCATTTTGCATTCCTGCGAGCTATGATCGTGCATTCCTGTAGCTCCACATCCTCACCAGCATTTGGTGTTGTCAGTGTTCTGGATTTTGGCCATCTTCGTAGACATGCAGTGTTATCTCACTGGTGTTTTAATTTGCATTTCACCAGTAATATGAAGTTGAGCATCTTTTCATGTTACTATCTGCCTCCTGTACATCTTCCTTGGTGAGATGTCCGTTCATCTTTTTCCCATTACTGACTGGATTGCTTGTTTTCTTATTCTTGAGGTTAAAGAGTTAGTTCTACATTTTGAATACATATATAAGTCTTTTATTAGATGTGTGCTTTCCGGGGATTTTTTTCCCAACATACAACCTGTCTTTTTAATCTCTGAACAGTGTGTTTCACAGAGCAGAAATTATTGTGCTTAATAAAGTCCAACGTACCAACTTTTTCTCTTGTGGCTCTTGCTTTTGTTGTTGGATCTGAACAGTTATCACCACATCACAAGTCACCTAGACTTTCTCCTGTAAGTGTTAAAGTTTTGTATTTTACATGTAGATATTTGATCCATTTTGGGTTTTTTTGTGTATGTAAAGAGTGTAAGATCTGTATCGAGACTTTCTTATTGTTGCATATGGATGTCTAGTAGTTCTAGCCCTAAAATAACATGTGAGTACCTTTGGTTTCCTTATTTGTAAAGTTGCTTTTAAAGATATTCTGAATACCAGGCCAGTCAATATTTTAATTTGCAGGTTGCATAATGTTCACTGTGATTTATATTTGCAAATTAATCTTATTCAAAATTTGGAAAGAAGCATGTTGTAAATTGAGTCAATCTTTTATTTAATATCATTTGACATCACCAAATTTTAAAAATTAGCTGCTGTCTACAGCTCTTCATCAGTAGTCTTTGAGGAAGTGCTGAGTCGATTACATTTCTGTCCTTCTACTTTCTCACCTAAGACCTTGAACGTCTGCCCAGATAATCTCAGTTCTTAGGAAAGTTCATTGGCAAGCTAGGTGTGCTCACTCTACAGGCCCATCATGACTGTCTCTTGTTAACAATTCCTTATACTTTTTACTTTATTTTGCTATGACCCATGGAGTAGAGATTCATAAAATTTCTTTCTTCTATCTAAATTCTACAATGTGTGGTTATTTTATTCACTATAATAAAATATTAGCAAAGAACACTAAGCATCCTTTTATTACATAATTATTTTATATTCTTATCTTAATTCTAACAAAGGCTGTACAAGGTGGATTATTTGTAGCCAGAGGACCCTGCCACTTGAGGGAAGATGTCATTTAAGTGACACCATGAAGTTAAATTAGCACCAGAGCTAGACCTGGGACAGTCTGGATGGCTCCAGAGTTCAGAGCTAGACCTGAGTCAGGCTGGATGGTCCCAAAGTTCAGAGCTAGACCTGGGGCAGCCTGGATGGCCCCAAAGTTCAGAGCTAGACCTGGGATAGTCTGGATGGCTCCAGAGTTCAGAGCTAGACCTGAGTCAAGCTGGATGGTCCCAAAGTTCAGAGCTAGACCTGGGGCAGCCTGGATGGTTCCAAAGTTCAGAGCTAGACCTGGGGCAGTCTGGATGGCCCCAGAGTTCAGAGCTAGACCTAGGACAGTCTCGATGGCCCCAAAGTTCAGAGCTAGACCTGGGGCAGTCTGGATGGTCTCAAATTTCAGAGCTAGACCTAGGATAGTCTAGATGGCCCCAAAGTTCAGAGCTAGACCTGGGGCAGCCTGGATGGTCCCAAAGTTCAGAGCTAGACCTGGGGCAGTCTGGATGGCCTCAAAGTTCAGAGCTAGACATGGGTCAGGCTAAATAGTCCTAAAGTTCAGAGCTAGACCTAGGTCAGGCTAAATGATCCTAAAGTTCAGAGCTAGACCTGGGGCAGGCTGGATGGCCTCAAAGTTCTTGGTCAGAAACTCTGAAAGTTGATGAAGGAGAGGGAAGGAACTTCTAAAAACAGCTTTTCACCCAAAAGGAAAATTTAATGCTGAGAATTCTGGAACTTTGGCAATCAATATAAGTTAGTATAATGAATTCTCCCATTCTCTTTCTGTGCTCTAACCACCTGAGGTTTTTTTTTTTTTTTTGTCTTTTCCTGACAGATGGAGGGGTAGGTTTGAATGGAGAAAAAAGTCTAAGTCTACTTACAATTCTGCAGCTCTGAAAGTAATTATAATCTTCAGCAGTAAATGGTATGAGAAATGCCTGTGTCATTCAAGTCTCTTGTGAGTAGGCATCTGTGTCTAGAATGCCGGGGTTGTTTATAAGAAATACATCACTTTAAAATAGCCACTGATCATAATCACACTCTTTGTAAGGTACTCTTATTTATAAAAATAAAGCAAGGACATGTACTCTTTCCTGAAGTTTTTGAAACCACTGCTGTACTGTTTTATAATTAGGGAACAGTATTATAAAATTATGCATAACTCACTTTTGGAAATCATTGTTTGCTTAGCCTTTGAAGTGGTGTTCAGCACTGTTGTGTAGAAATGGCTTTGTATTTAAATATGAAAATTTGCAAGCAATTAGTTTCTTTAGTGGGCTAATTGCTGTTGCTATTTAAAACTAAACAATACAGCTATTTCAATTTGAACAGAAGGATTTATGATCTAAAATAAATAAGTTTATAGAAAGTTTCCTAGGAGATTCTAGCTGCTTTTCCCCATGTACATATTACTTTGATCAGCTTGTCCTTAGGACTATTGGATGGACGATGAATAATCTAAGATTCCTTTAATAAAGCTTCAGTGGACTGATCCCAGGGAGACCGTGCTGTGGACTGGGTCACTGGCTTTTAAACTCCACGTTCCTTTGTGGGCCACGTCACTGATCAGTTGCAGTTAGCTCCTTTGGAGATGGCTAATTAATAAACCTTTCTGAACAACTTGATATATCCTTGACCCAATTATCATTTGCACAGAATTTTTAAAGTCCTTTATAATATTGTACAGGTAGTTCACAAAGGGTCCAAAGGCACTGAGGAATTGCACCTCTGTTATTTCTGAGGGATAAAGCTGACGGCCTCCACAGGAATAAAGCTCAACTTGGTTGAGACTGACATGGTCAGCATGGGAAAGTGCTCTCCTGTCGTGTGTCTACAGAGGCAGAGGGGCAGCGCAGGGAGGGGAGGCTGGCAGGTGGAGGGTCTGCCCAGGAGGGGAGGAGTGGTCTCTAGTACTGACTTCTGACCTGAGTGCTCGAGTGAACAGGGAAATTCTCTGGGAGACACATTTCTTTCTGTGAAAAAATGAGCACATTAGACAATATGATTCTAAGATTCCACAGAGTTATGAAAGTCTTCACATCTGTGATTTTTATTTGTTATTCCCTGCCCCTTTGAATCCAAACCTCTGACCACTCAAGTGCACAGGACCCTTTGACCCAACTTTGGGACATCTCTTTTCCTGAACCCAGGGAGCTTGTCTAGCATCTGGGTGGGGATAAGTGTCACCGTTGCCCAGGGTTTTGATTGTTTGTAGTGAGCCACAGAAGCCAACTCTGCTGACTCGAGCTGTAGAGGAATTTGTACAAATAATGGAGAGTCCTTAGCATTTTCAGGAGGGTTTGAGAACTGTGCTTAGAATGCACACAGCCAGAAACACAGAAGGGCACTGCTCAGCAGTCCCCTGCCGTCACTGTGGCTGCTGTCAGATGCCACAGCTACTACTCTGCACCCCAGGATGCTGAAAGTGGGTAGAGAAGACGGAATGCACATTATTGTTGAATATTACTTGAGGAGAAAACGCTAATCTGAAAATAGTACTTAGTGAGAAAACGTGCAGAGAGAAGAATGGAGGCGTCTTCAGAAGTGAAGGACAGTGAATCCCAGGTGGACCAGAGTGATGGGGACAGTCTCCATGTGGCCCCCACTGCTCAATAACAAAAGACCTTTAACCTAAGAAAATAGTCTTTTTCTTCCCATTGTTATTTTATTATCACACCAGTAAAGGCACTAAGTACCTTGCGTCCTTCATGAATGTTTTGCTTCAGTCCTTCCCTGATTGCCTTTGTTAGAATCAGCAGCCAGGTGTCCACTCACTCAGCTAAGTGGGCCTGGGTCCATTAGGGCTCGGGCATCAGGCTGCAGCCTCCAGTGTCTCAGCCTCTTTCAGAGGAAACGGCGTCGCTCATTTGGCCTTGAGTGCTTTCATTTACAGGGAAACTACAGGTTTTATGTAGACACAACAAGAGGAGCGCTGTGCAGAAAGCTCTGACAGAGCCTGGCTCAGGGTTTGGGGTGACACTGCTGCTCTGTGCACTCAGGACTCTGACCCTAACCCTTTGTAAAGTCTAAGAATGAGCAGAGGACTCTTAACAGAAGCCACATGGAATCTCTAAGGCAAACCAGAAGTTAAGCAAGGAGCAGGCATTTACCTTGCTCCTGCTTTCACTGGAAACATCCACGTGGGTCACCCTTCTGTGTTCTGAAGCCCACTGTGTCTCAGGACAGTCTGACAGGCAGGGGGAAGAGGTGACCGTCTACAAGCTCATGTGGTATAGAATTCATATCACATTTACTACAGAGAAGGAGAAACCAAGCCCCTCTGCCAGCATTTAATGTTCTATGATCTTGCTGCAAAACCACCTCATCTCTGGCTCTGGATAGCTCCAGCAGGGACACAGCAGGTGACGCATTCCTAGAGCACCCAGGACTGTCACCTAATCTGTGGGCACACTCTGTGCCTCTCTCCATATGGCCCCTCTGTTGAGTGCAGGAAACGCGCTTTTACAACTCACAATGCCTGGCACTTGTGACCCCAATGAGTGACTTCTATTTCACGGACGCTTTGTGAGAGTCTGACATCACTTTGACAATGTAAACTAAATAAGTTTCAAAACGCCAGAAGCAGACCCCTTTCCTCCCGTGATTATAAAAATGGGAAGTGAGGAAGGTTTTCTGGCTCATGTGCTGACACGTCTGAGTCCAGCAAATTCTTCTTATTAATAAAATCACTGACAAATGCTCATTTATAAACCAGGTTTTATAGAACCTACAATTCATAGCTTTTCTTTTTCCTTCCAAAAAGACAATGGCAAAGTTAATAGTGAAAAAAAATTATAAGACGGAAACGATTATTCATTATTAATAAAACTTGAATGCCAGTGGCCCATGTGCTGATCTTTCCATAAACTATAAATGTTTTGACATGCTCACATATGAGCAGGAAGTGCTCTGGCTTTTGGCAAACGTTCCAGGAGAGATGAGGACAGAAAAGAGGGAGTGAGAATAACAGGAACCCAGAGATTCCAGGGACACAGCGCGGGTCAGCACAGAATCGCCTTCCGCAGGAAGCACTGCAAGCACTGGTGTTTTCTCGGTCACTATATTTTCACTGAAACAGTGTCCTAAATAATTTTCTTACATTGAGAATATTTTGTAATCCAAAGTATCTAGCCAGTTGATTACCCATCTACTTGAAGACAATTATGAAGGCTCAGAAACAGTACAACTGCAATTTTCAAGGTCTTAGAAAATTAATTCTTGGTTTTCATTGTTATAGAAACAAGATCCTCTTTTCTTTCATTAACCTTACACGCCTACACAAATCCACACTCAGCAAGAATCACACAGGAGCCCATGTGCCGGAGTGAAGCTCAGGGTTCGGGGCAGAACTGTACGTGCCTGGAAGGGAGACGCCTTCACTTCCGAGGACGCCGCCTTTCTGCTCGTTTGCTCCCTAAGTACTATTTTCAGATTAGTGTTTACTCCCCAGAGAAAACTGAATCCTGAGGCTCAGTTGACACGTGGGCCATTCATTTCAACTAGATTGTCCTCAGAAATTAAAGGATAATTTTTGCACAGGCCAATATGTTATTCCACAATTTTAAATAAAATTAGAATTCTTTTGGCTTGGAAGGAAAATCAAGAAAATTTTTCCTTATTCAGAAGGTCAAAATTAATGTCATCTGGGTTTTAGTGCAATCTGCATCCTATGATTGTAAACATCATCATCGTCCCTGAAGGTCAGTCATGGGCAGGGTAAGATGGCAAGGCACTCTGGACTTTCATGTCACAGTGTACATGGCACATGTTATATGTACATGCTACACCGTGACATAAAATTTAAAGCCATTGGCCTAAAAGAATACACAATGGTCAACATTTTCCTTTAATAATTAATGTTCAGGTCTATAAGAATGTTTCTAAATAGGTTATAAGAAGAGATTATAAGATAAATACATCTTCTTTCCAAAGAGGAAAACAAAGGTTTTCTGAATTTTTTGTGAAACAGGAAAACATGGGAAATTACCTTTATAGACTCCATCCCTAATCAAAAATCTTTAGGACATTTAAAGCCAAACAATCTTTGGCAAAGTCTGAACTAAAAATTGTCTCATCTAGATCTATGAACTTTTCTGGCTCAAAAAACTTATTATATAAGCCACCCCTTTTCCTTCTCCATAAGCTATAGATGTTTAAATAGACACTAAGGTGGCTTCTTTTAAAATTAATTGGGTTTTGTTTTAAAAATGGATTTGAAGCTGTGCTTTGAAGATTACACTTTCGAAATAGGTAGAATTTATCCTTTTCGTTAGCTGCAGTATGGACACAGGCTGAAATTCTCAGTTGAAAGGCCCAATAGGAATGAACAGGGCTATTATAATTAGTTAAAAATGAGTAATTCTTAGCTGATTACTCCCTACAAGCATAACTAATCCAATGTTTCACTTCCCATGAAATAATGGTTAAAATGCTAATTGTTAAGGCTTTATTAAACTTAATTGTTATTTGTGTCAGCTGAGTTCATTAATTATGAGCCATATCACTCCCCACTTTTTGAATAGAAAAGCTTTATTTAGCGGGGACTGAGCAGGACCATGTGGTGATGACCTCCTGACGTTCCCAGCTTCTCTCTGTTCTTTACAGACTCAGAGATCAGAGGGGGTAGGAAGAAGAGGCTATCATGTAAAAATATGCATAGACCTTTAATGTCACATCTCCTGTGCTCAGGTAGGGGATGAGCCTTAGAGCAATTGTCCTTCACTACAGTGGTTCTCAGCCTTCCCAATGCCGCGACCCTTTAGTACAGTTCCTCATGTTGTGGTGACCCCCCCAACCGGGGGAACTGTACTAAAGGGTCGCGGCATTGGGAAGGCTGAGAACCACTGCTTTACGACAAAGCTGTCTATGTAACAGGGCTGCTCTCTGTCTCAAGAAAGGAGAGCAGGGCCGGACAATTGCAAGTGTGGTGCTGGCACGAAATCCAGGTGGAGACGTGGGAGTCTCTGCTTTCCTGAATGAGAGATGAGGAAATGTGGACACAAATTCGCTTGACTGTTGGGCATGATCACCCTGCCTCCCTCCCTGGACCACTTGCCCTGATTATTTCCGGTAGTTTCCCTGGGCCTGGACTGTGGTCTGAGCGCGTCTGGTCCACTGCCGGACACTCTTCAAAGGGGAAAATGACTGCACTTCTTTCCCCTTATAAGCCCTCCCGATTCCGTCTCATCATTTCTTATCTTCTGCTGCACACTCATCCATCTCTCTCTTCACTGTTCACACCCAGCAGATATTTGTAGACATTTATTACGCCTTTCCCTGCTTGTCATTTAAAAGAGTTATTCATATTGAATTCATTTACCGTGTCTTCATAAATCAATGCAAACAGCCCCTTAATCATTTTCATTGCTTTCCCCTAAACTCTCGTCAGCTTTCTCCATGTCTTGCACACACAATTAGGAATCCAAAGGCCAAATAAATACTCTAATATACGGGCAGACCAGATCCTCTGGGAAGCTGCTGTCATTTTCCCTTGCTTAAAGCGTCGATGTGATGGTTGCAGTCAGTTTTAAGTTCTGTGAGTTCCCTGAAAAGAATCTACTGTGCTTCCACAGAGGAGAGTTTTATTTCCCCCAATCACACGGTTGCTTAGTGAGGCGAGAGCTTTTCTCCCCAGTGTAGAGAGGATGCTCAGACCTCAGCTAGGATGTGGGCTTGTGGCAGACGTTTGCATTGCACACTGGTTCCTGAGTTCACCTGAGTTCACTTTAATGTGTACAAAAATACACATTGATGCTTTTCTGGATAATTATTTGAAACTAGGTAATTTTAAAAGAACAAAAAAGATTATGAAATGGCAAGTTTTTATATTACTTTTTGAGGCCAGTAATTGTTATAAAAGCTGTTGAAACCTACGTAAAAGTCAGGATAGCAGGGATCCCAAGAGTTTGCGGCAGCCTGAGGAAACACGCTCCTCCCCATGCTTCATGTGCCACTGCTCCCTTCCCTGTGACCGTGGCTGCTCCTCTCACCACCCTGCAGTTGGGGCTCCCACCCAACATCATGCCTGTGCTCTGACTTACACACGTGCACACGCACACTCAGAGTCACACACACGCTCACATACACAGTGTCACCCTCAGTCACATACACTCACGCTCACACACAGTCACCCTCAGTCACACACACACATATACACGGTCACACATACAGTCACACACACGCTCACATACACAGTGTCACACTCAGTCACACACACACAGTCTCACACACACAGTCACCCTCAGTCACACACACACATATACACGGTCACACATACAGTCACACACGCTCACATACACAGTGTCACACTCAGTCACACACACACTCTCACATACACAGTCACCCTCAGTCACACACACAGTTACAGTCACACACATGTGTACACACAGCCACACTCAGTCACACACACACACTTACATACAGTCACAGTCAGTTATAGTCACACACAAATGCTCACATACACACAGTCACACTCACACACGCTTATTCACTCATGCTCACACACTCAGTCACATTCCTATGCACGTCACAAAGTCTCTCTCACACTTTCACTCCCACACTCGCTCACACATTCACAATCTCTCCCACTCACACTAACACACAATCTCTCACACACACATACGGAGGCCCCTGGGTATGTTGTTTCCCCTTTAAATCTCACAGCCCCAGTTGAGAACACCAGCACAGAAACCAGTATTTCCCTCACTGGAAGGAGGGAACAGCCGTGTAATAGCCATCTTTAGCAACACTGGTCTGACTGAGGCTTTATCAGCCAGTGGTCTCAGGTCAATTCTAGATTGAAACTACCGTAAGAGCCAACTCGTACAGCCATGGAAATAACAGAAGATCAGGGAACCTAAAGAATCATTGTAGGCTAACGTGAGCAATATGAAACTATAGCTGACCATACACAAGTATGAGTACTTTTCATATTCTGAAACAATACCATTTAACTGAATTTGTACGCACCGAGACAGGGACATTCACTCTCCCTTTAATGTAAAACAGTCTTCACATAAGTCTAGCAACTAAAGATTACGAGACTGAGCCGTGCCAAGGTTCACGTGGGACTCACTTCAGAGATGACCCCCTTTTCTTTGTTCAAATTTAGAAATGGTGCCGCTGCTGCTCTCTGCATTCACAAGCACCCAGAGCACCGACTCTTCTCCTTTTGACTTCCCCATGTCTCACTGCTAATGATTTTGCTTTATCAGCGTTTCAGCACATTATGTGACTTTTGCTAAATTAAAGGGCCCCTGAGAAGCCTGCTGGGTGCAGTGCCCCCAAGCTGCTCCTGGGATGGTGTGCACCTCTCTGGGCCCAGCCCATCATTCCACCTGAGACAGCCGAGTCTGTGTCTTCCCTTGCACTGTCATCCCCAGTGGCCGACCGTCGTGGGGTCCCCCAGCCCAGACGTGTGCTAGTGATCTTCTCTGCCCTTCGAACTATGAAAGGCTCAGAAAGTCTTACAGTCCGACTGGCCAAGGCCACTGCTATGGGCTGAGCAGTCTGCTTGGCGGCCATGCCCTTTATTCAGGTCCAAAATCTGGGAACCGGAGTAGTCTCCAGCCCTTCCTGGGCTCCTGTTTGCCACATGGGGAAAGGCTTCCCTGGTTTGTTTCTCCTCCACATCTCTCAAATCTGTCGACTTGTCTTTGTTTTATCCATAGATACCTTAGTTGGGGCTGTTGTCACCTCTAACTTGGGCTAAAGGTTTCCGCACACCTAATCCATCATCCTCTCTGAAGCTTTCGTCACCTGTAACCACAGTACCCCGTGCCATGTTATTCAGGACACACCTCCCCATCCCTCACCACCTTTGACAACCATCTGTTACTCTCAGAGAAAAAGAAATCCTGAACTTGTGGTGCCTGTTTACCTTTGGCGGCATCTGGTATCACTGGTGTAGCCCCAGCCACGTTTGGTGTGTGGCACTGCCATGTTACCACTGGTGCTCCAGCAAGGACGGTTCTCTTAGGACCCAGAGCATCCTAAGCTCATATCCACATGGGGCCCTCTTTCCTCTGGACTTGCCACCCTAATGCTCCTCCCTGGTTCTTAGCTGCCTACACTTCAGGTTTTAGGGCAGTTGGGTATCTAGGGAAGCTTTCCCTGCCTGTTCCTTCTGTTACTGTGCAATTCTGTCCAGCTGTTGTGATTACCCTTGAAGCACTCACCTGAGCTCCTGACTGTACACGCTTTTGAGTAAATAGGTGGTTACCATCAGTCTCCTCTGGGCTGTGCTCTTCCTGAGAGCAGGTCACCAGTCTGCCTAACAGATGGACACTTCTCTTTTATAAAATCACGTGGAGACTCACAGACACTTGCTATATGAACACTTCTTGGCAGAATGAACAAGCACAACCCAGACAAAAACTAAGCAAGCCATCGTGACTTTCCAGATCCTTTAGAGAGCGTCTAATCCAGTTGGTGCTGGTTCTACCCTAACTCAACTCAACATGCTGGGTGCCTTAAACCACAGAACGTTGTTCCTCACACTTCTGGAAGCTGGGAAGTTCAGGATGGTGATCACTAATCCCATCCTGAAGGCTCCCCCCTCATGAATCATCTACACCTAGTTACCTCCAAAAGGTACCACCCCCTAATATCATCACAACTGGTGGTCGTGTTAAGGCTTCTACATATGACTTTGGGGGGGTGGAGTTCAGTCCCTAATAGTCCAGCGAAGCGTCTCTTCACATTTGCTTTTCGGAACAGCTGCCATAACTTGTTATTGTCTAAACTTTCTGTATCACTATATAAATATTTAAGCAAAATATATTATTGGTAAAGAAGATGAGGAATAATCAATCAGAGAATGAAAGAAATTAAGATGAGCTTTGAAATCTGCACTTGAACTCCCTTACTTTTGAAGTTTTGCTTTTGGCTGGGAGAACGGTACTCAAGTCCCAGGTTTCAAAGTCATTCACTTAACGATGTGCCATATGTCCCTGCCTTGTCCTTACTATAGCACCTCAGATCCTCCTGTGGACATCTGCCCTCCAAGACACTACTGCACGAGCGTGAATAATCCATTGTCCTACATTGACCTCAGTGGGGTCTTCACTTACAAAAATCTCAACCTCACTGCCTCTGACCCAAGACTGCATCATTTTTGTAGCACCCTACACTGAAGCTGTCTCCCCCAGGTCACCTACACAGAGTGATGGATACCCTAGTGGCTGGTACACAGTAGATCCTAAATAAATATTTAAATTAAATAATCATGTTCTCCATGCCTCGTCAAACTGTTTCTAAACACTGCAGCTAGGAGCGGTTCGAGGACTTGACTCTGGCCATGAGAAGGAACACAAATCTGCCAAGACTGGCCTTGGGCCTTTTCCTTTTGATAGGAGGCAGAGGTGAGATTGGCAAGGCTTCCTGTTGTGAACATAGAAAAGAGGCCTAAAATGTCATGACCGTGATGGGCCCAGGAAACAAATGACCCACAGAGAAGACTAAGGGCACCCTGGAATCTGTGACTCCCACATTGCCAGGCCACTGGAGAGTGGGGATCAGAGCATCCTCTGAGCTTCATGTGAGAGGCCTTAGGGACAAATGTATTCCTAAGGGAGACAGTTTTTCATTCAGACACTAAAACACCGTAAGAAAAAAGCTGGCACAAATTAAAAACCTTATTATGAACTTTGTTCCCAAATAGGATTTAAAGAAATATGTAAAAAATAAGCATTCAAAACTGCTAAAAATTAAAAGACTTATTGTAATCAAGTATAAAAAAAGAGAGTATGGAAATGTTAATGGAAATACTAGCAATCTATTTTTAATGTCTGTGTTACATCTCAAATGATTTATTATTTATCAGCAACACGGCTAAAGTTTGTAATGAGCATAATGCATATATTAATCACTAATTCTTAGCAGTAATCAATAAAAACTCTCTCTGTTTGCCTAATAGAACATGCCCATCTGATTCTATAGAAGCCCTCATTTTTTTTTCCTAAGCAGATATTTAAAGAAACAGTTAATCTTAGAGAGCCATGGGAATTCTGGGTTATGTTCTGAAGTATGATCAAGGTAGCATGGCTCCGAAATTATTAGAATGGCTGTGACTCCTTTGAGATTTTTTTTAGAGAAATTATAGGTGGTTATCTCTAATAATTGCAATACTTGAGCCCTTCATCAAAGCAACTTTACAAAACTGTAATTGAAAACTAGAGTGAACATCAGAATGCCACACGTGAGAATGGGTTTTGTACATTTCCAAACAGGGGCCAAACCATGAAATAGGGTTGATGACCCTTGTTATCAAGTTTTTGGCTTAAGGGCCGACATGAGTTTCCAAACGTCTGAACTGTAGATTTGATAATTTTAGTTTCCTTAGGACTGGCGCTATAATTCATGTAAGAAATTATAAACTCATACAAGTGAAATACAGAAGGAGATGGCCAGTGTTAACCCAAACTATTCAATATTGTTGAATATATTGATAGTAGAGTTGGAAAGGGAAGACAGAATTTCTGCTCCTTTGAGAGCTATCGTCTGTGATAATTCAAGTGTCAGAGTCTTACAGGTGTGGTCATGGGGGTAAGCCAACCTTAGTGAGATAAAGAGAGCCCTAGCCTGGGAAGACCTGGGAGCACCCACTGCCCCGGCTTTTTGGTATTTGACTCCTCTCTACCCGTAGCAATTCCAGGACATGGCAACACTCAGTGGATCAGAATTTAAGCCTCAGAATCAGACGTTCCTGCTCTTCACTTAGGAGCTGGTGTGAGTAGCCACTTTACTTAATATGCCTCATCTTTCAACTCCTGTGCTAACTGGGGCTGGTTAAGGTTGGCCTTGACCCTGGCCATGACAGTAAGCAAGCAGAAGAAGCCCACCAGAGTGGGCTCACACAGAGCACGATTCTGTTCAACTGAACTTGAAGGTCCCAGATGACAATGCTATCAGCGTTTCTGGTTAGTAGGTTTGTTTCTGTGGCACAAGATTTCCCAAATACCTTCCAGATCTCGAGGGGCATGATCCGTGAACGGTGACAACCAAGGGCTGTGGATAAAGAACTGAGGTCATTTCTGAAGGAAGACAGCAGAGATGTTGTTGGCTGAGTTGACATTTGGTGGACAGGACTTCCCTAGCCTGACAGGTCAGGAAGAAGGATCAACACAGGGACAGGTGTGCAGAGACTCACAGCCAGGAAAGACTGGGTAGACAGGGCACACTGCTGCACCAGAGAGTCTGGAAGAGAACACAGCAGACAAATAGAAGATGTAAGCCAGTACCAGGAGTACTGATGCTCCCGGGCCTGCTGCTGAAAGCCCACACGTGGGGTTTGCTTGTTTTGTGCAGAAGAGAATTTAGGAGCAAATATCACTTTAGCTCCAGCATGTCATGGA
>CAUYTI010115838.1:0-90949 GCA_963575145.1 Galago senegalensis
TGTGGTCCCAGCTACTTGGGAGGCAGAGGCAAGAGACTCGCTTGAGCCCAGGAGTTGGAGGTTGCTGTGAGCTGTAATGCCACGGCACTCTAACCAGGGGGACAGCTTGAGGCTCTGTCTCAAAAAAAAAAAAAAAAAAAAAAAGCAATTTTTTGGTCTTGAGTATGACAGTAAAAACATAGGCAACAAAATAAACTGGATTGTATTAAAACTTAAAACTTCTGTGCATCAAAGGACACTTAACAGAATGAAAATACAGCTCACAGAAAGGGAGAAGATATTTGTAAATCACATATTTTATCAGATACATACATACATAAAGAATTCCCACAGTCAACAATAGAAAATCCACACAACCTGATTAATAAAGGTGAAAGGACTTGAATAGGCATTTCCCCAAAGAAGATACACAAACGGATAGTAGGCACACGGAGGAACTCAACGTCACTCCTCATTAGGGAAACGCAAAAACCCAGAACATAACGAGTGTGGGGATGAGGAGAAACCGGAACCCTGGGGTGTTGCTAGTACAATGTAAAATGATACAGCCGCTGTGGAAATGGTATGTTGATTCCTCAAAAAAACTAAACAAAGATTTACTACATGATCCCAGAATTCTACCTTTGGGTAGATGCTCAAAAGAACTGAAAGCAGAGATTCAAGCAGACATTTGTACGCCAGTATTCAGAGAAGCATCATTAACAACAGCCAAAAGGCAGAAACAACCCCATGTCCATCAACAGGAGAATGGATAAGGAAGATGTGGACTATGGTGCATGCAACAGAATAGTATCATCCAGTTTTAAGAAGGTTTAAAATCCTGATATGTGCTATTCAACTAATGAACTTTGAGGACACTGTGTATGATTCCACTTAGACAAGGTACTTTAGAGCAGTCAAAATCATGGTGTGGAAGTAGAATGCCAATTGTCGGGGCTAGTGGGGTGAGGGAAATGTGGGGTTATTTGTTTAATAGGTACAGGATTTCAGTTTGAGAAGATGAGAATGTTCTGGAAATGGACGGTGGTGATAGCTGCTTAACATGGACTCTAATCACTGAATGTGCTTCATGTCAATGACCTGTACAGTTAAAAGCAGTTTAAAGGATAAATTTTACACTATGCATATTTTACTACAATAAAAATAAGTAATTTTTTTACCCATCAACTGGTGAATGGATAAACAAAACAAAATATGGTATATATCATGCAGTGGGAAATTATTTAGCAATTAAAAGAAATGAAACGATGATTCAAGCCACAACAAGCTACAACATGGATAAACCTTGAAAGCATGCTAAGCCCAAGAAGTCAGATAGAAAGACCACATATATGATTTCATTGATGTGAAACACCCACACAGGAAAATCCCTCCAGACAGAAAGATTAGTGGTCACCAGGGGAGCGAGAAGTGATGGCTAACAGGGGTGGGGTTCCTCTCTGGGCTAACAAGAATGCTCTAAAATGATGGTGGGGACAGCTGGATAGCTTTGTAAACACACCAAAACCGCTGAATTGTACACTTTAAGAGGGTGAATTAAGGTTGGGCATGGTGCCTCACACCTGCGATCCTCGCACTCTGGGGGACTGAGATGGGTACATCACTTCAGCTCACAAGTTTGACACTAGCCTGAGCAAGAATGAGACCTCTGTGTCTGCTAAAAATGAAAAACTGAGGCAAGAGGATGCCCAGTGTGAGGTTGCTGTGAACTGACGCCACGGCACTCTACCAAGGGTGACAGACAAAGACTCTGTCTCAAAAAAAAGAGGGTGAATTATATGCTATGTGCATTATATCTCAATAAAGTTTTATATGAAAGTAATCAGTGAGTTCAGGGGCACAAGATCACACAGCAAACACGTACATGAAATACTGGGGTCACGTCGGCAGGAATAAAGGAGAGCAACTCGGAGGCCCCAGTACATGGTCACCAGGGCCAGCTTCACAGACCTCACAGTGAGTGGCTCGGGAGGAGGTAGGTGAGTAAGCCCGGTGGGCAATGGTAAAAGTGACTTCTAGGCAGAGGGAAGCACAGAGAAAGGTTGTGAGCAGGACAGTATCAGGCGCCCCTGAGGAACCAGAGAGGATGCTATTGTGGCTAGAATGGAGCAAATGAGAGGAGGGTGGGTGATGAGAGCACAGCGGCTGTAAGGATGTTGTAAAGATTCCGCCTTTTACCCCGAGTGGAGCAGGAGCCACAGGAGGGGTAGAACAAAGGAGTGGGCAAGATCTGACTTGAGTTTGTGAGGCTCACCCTGCTGCTGGATTGAGAAACAGGCTGTCGGGGGATGTGCTGAACATTTCAGTCTGTGACTACCCATGAAGTATGGTAGCCCGGTGGGATGTGATATGAGATTTTTACTGTGCCTTTTCCATGTTTAGGTATGTTTAGACATATGCATCCTCACTACTGTGTTACGGCTGCCTACAATACTCTGTACAGTAACATGCTGGTACTTCTGCTGTACAGGTTTGTAGCCTGGAGCAACAGGCTAGACCACAGAGCCCAGGGACGGGAGGCTATGCCATCTAAGTGTGTGTAAATACACTCTGTGATGTTTGCACAAAGTAGTCTCAGGATGAATTTCTAGAATGCATGCCGCTGTTGAGCATCCTCTGATTGTCAAAGCAGAAAGGGCAGAAAGGAAGCTACTGCAATGATCCATTCAAGAGATGATGGTGGCTCAGAGAAGCAGGAGAAGAGGTCAGATTTCAGATGTATTTTGAAGGCAGAGTTAGTGGATTTCCTGGCAAATCAAATATGGGATAAGACAAAAGGAGAGGTGGTGAAAGTGATACTGTGGTTTTGCTCCAGAAACGAAAAGAACTGGAAAGACATCATGCAAGATAAAAAAGATTGCACCCTGGAGCACCTCCACATCCATGAGGTAACGCCACACCCTGGCCTGCTGACCTGCTTTGTGTCTTTCTCTCTCACTAGACTAAAAATTTTAAATGGCCAGAAAAAAAGCTTCTAGCCTCATCACACGCTTTCTCTAGATCCCTATTTCTCACGAATCTTTGCTAAATAGCCGTCCACCATGTTAGTAATATCTATTCACACAGATGCCTTCACCATGTAAAAAAGGGATAAGAATTTCATAAGAAGTTAAATTATACTCCCCCAAATATCTCAGAAATTGGCAGCCTGTGTTTTTGCTATGTCTAAATTCCAACAAATTGGAAAGTTTTCTCCCGAAAGTGGCCAGGCTCTGGGGTAGGGGAGGAACATCTTAGGTAGAAGTTTTTCCACCCCGACATGGCCCATGAATACACTCAGTGTTAACCCCTGCATTAATCTGCAAACCACACTTACCAGTCATCCCTCGTGATTCACTTACTCCACGCCCTGGACAGTCTCATACTGACAAGACACAGGCACATTGAGAGAAGTCACAGAGAAAGGCGCCAGTCTCTCAAGGGTTATAAACACGCACACAACACATATCCATGTTCACACCCAAACGTGTATTCACGCTATTATCTCTGATTCTCTATGGTGACAGCATTGGAGAAAATAGCTCTTCCTATGGCTTGTTGAAAGTTCACACATACCGACTGTCAAAAGCATCCCTAAATTGATGCTAAAGTTCTGCTCAGACGTTAATGTACATGGCCTCCAATCCCATGGCGTCTGAGTGGTGCCCTCCCCACATTCAGATCACTACACGTGTTCACACATACCTGTTGCTTGTTCTCTTTGGAGTAGGGCAACATGGTGGAAACATGAAACATGATCTCGTGCCCTTGGTACACAGTATAAACTGAGTGTATCCCTGTGGTGTCATCTGTAAAAGACAAATATCCATTTAGTGAACAGAGAGAATTCTGAGCCTGTCAGGAAACAGTTTGGGTTTGCAGAAGAGAGAAACAGCGCACAGTACATCCCTAAAGGTCGTTCTGGATCATCCAACTGCGAGGGAGCATCAATTCTCCATTCGCTGTGAGACTCCTGCCCTGTGGCAAGACTTCTCCCTCTCCCTAAGCTTGCTGTCTGAACAGCTTGCCTCAGAACAGAGGGGGCATGAGAAGTCTGGCTTAAAGAGGACAGCATGTTCCAATCCCTCACCTGCCAGTTGCTGTGTGCAAACAGGATGAAATTACCACAGATGACATATCATTATTATGTCCATACACCAAAAGGAAGTGGCATTTTTGGCAGCACTGTATAGTGATTAAAAGCATGGGCTTTAGAATTAGGCAGACTTGAATTTAAATTCTCATTGGTTTTGTTACTTTTGACAAGTTATCTTATTTCTCTCTAAGTCTCAGTTCCTTAATTTGAAAATGGAGGAAAAATAGTATCTCTGTTCTATGGATGTTGGGAAGACTCAACAAGGTCATACTGTAGAACCTCTGCTGGTTGACCACCTGAGAGACTGTAACAAACTGGTCAACACATGGAGGTGGTCAACCTTAGGAGCTTCTGTTGAGTGCCTGTGGTTCATGTTTGGTCTGTGAAAATCAGGTGACTGAAGGAGGTGGTCAACTATAGAAGTTCAACTATACATGCAAAGTGCTTAGCAGAAGGCCGGGCTACCTCAAGGGCTCCATGGACCCATACTGGTGGGGCTGAGCATTGGCGCTGGGGGCAATGTGTCTGCAGGCTTTGGGAATCTACCAGGTACATGGCCTTTGTCTGATGAGGCCAGGGCTTGACCTCAGAGCTGGACCCTGTCTCCCTGCACTTGCTCATGCGCTCATGCTCACCCCTTCCAAATTCAGAATCTGAGGTGATGCCAGAGTGGCCTGGTGGGGAGATGAGGTCCCCAGAGGGTGAGGGAACCTGGATTTGAAGCCAGGTAAGCCTCACACCACCTGCCTGACTTACCTCAAGGACTGACTGTGAAGATAATAAGCGAAACAGCAAAAGTAGAGGCACAGAAAAAGCTAGAAATGCCACACAAGTATAAGATGGGGACAGTAATTTCAAATCTAACCTTGGGATTTTACTACCCCCCCTCTTCGGGCCCCTGTCCTCAAAATGTTCCTCTCTAGCATTCCCAATGTCACTGCTGCTGCTACCCCCAGCGGCTACCCCACTGAGTCTTCTCTTCACCCCACTTTCAAGCCTGCCAACCCTCCCATGGAAATAGCTCCTGAAGAGACCCACCCGCCTCTGGCCTGGGCTGTCCCCAGCCTCTTGGCTGGCTCCTCTTCTGTCTCCCCTCCAGAACATTCTCCATGCACCTTCTGCTCACAGGTGGAGATCTCATCTCACCATCCCCCTACCTGAAACCCTTACTGACATCCAATGACTAAATACATGCAGGACAAAATCCAAAGCTTCTAACATGGTCTCAAACTCCCTGCAGGGTCACGCTCTCCCCCTTTCTCCAGCCACGCTGCATCATTCTCCGCCTCTGCTTCCACCTGCCACAGAGGCATTCTCTTACTTTCTAGAACACATCGCATTCTCTCCTGCCTCCAGGACTTCACAAATGTTCTCTATACTTGGAAGTCTCTTCCCCTTCAAGACACTCCAATGACTCCTACTGGTCTCAGATGTCACTGGCTCAGAGAAGGCTGTCCTAGTCCCCCAGATGAGGCCAACTGCCCCGATGGCACTCTGGACCATTCCCTCTGAGTTTCCTTCAGTACTCAGTGCATAATGATTTGACAGGTATCTGTTTAATGTATGTGCTACCCCATGGACTCTAGCTCTTAGAAAGGCAGGACCTCACGCTGGTTACCACCCACTGCTGTGAGCCAGGGATGCACAGTCCTGGCTCCCTGGTATCCATGGGCAGATCTGGTGATGGGGGCTGATTTAGCCTCACAGAGCTCCATAGGGGCATTGAATGTGTCCACGGCCCCATGACAAATAATTGTGAAGTTTCCCTCCTTCCAACAGTCTCTTGTCCATCCCCATATGCTGATCTCAGGTATAAGTTCAAATGCAGATCAACCCTACTAGCAGAAGCTATATCAATTACAACAGAAGAGATTGAGAGGTGAGCTTACTTTTGGTGTCCAGACCGCCGCGGTAGCCTGTCCAGCCCTTTAGAGTAATTGTGTCACCCAGGAGACTTAAAAATTTTTGAAAAGCTTCACTTCCAATTTCTGCAGGAAGAGGTAAAGTATGAAGAAAGCATGGGTATCATTAACAAGTCCTTGTTTTCTAATTATTCCCTGGAGTCGCTTGAAAACTACCTAGGCTCTGCTCTGTGTGTGTGTGCTGTAAACAGCACGGAGAAGCCACGTTACCTTCTTGGGAACCACGAGGAAGTTCCACAATTCCCAGGGATCCGAAGAAGGGAAAGTACAGAAGCAGATGAACCACTCTCACCCCTACCAGACTGGGAGCACGGGTGTTTGGTATTGCAAAATGGAAATGTTATTATTGCTACCATTAATAAAAAAACAGGTGTTTAACATGAAAAGTGCTAAATATAAGGAAGATGAGGCCATTGTATCATTTTCCCAACCACAAAAATCACAGAAGAATCATCCACTGCTCTTGGGACCAGGTAGAATCAAATTCTCCAAATTCCATTTGCTTTTCCATCTCTCCAGTGCCCCGAGCAATGACTGGTACAAGGATCTATAAACACCATACATGCCAAATGAAACTGGGCAACAACTGCCCCCAAAATCTACACTGAAATTTGGTAAAACTGTTTCCTTGTATTAAAGACTCTAACTCAGCGGTTCTCAACACATGGGTCTTGACCCCTTTGGGGGTTGAATGACCCTTTCACAGGGGTCGCCTAAATACATCCTGCATATCAGATACTTACATTACAATTCATAACAGTAGCAAAATTACAGTTATGAAGTAACAATGAAAATAATTTTATGGTTAAGGGTCACCACAGCATGAGGAACTGTATTAAAGGGTCACGGCATTAGGAAGGTTGAGAACCACTGCTCTAACTCAACAGAATAGGTCAGTTTCGATTATTCAAAGTACAACAAGGAGGGACAGGTGTGACAATGGAGCGACTACTCACCATTGCTGAACATCTCATCATCAGTGAGCTGCCCGTCTCTGGCAAAAAGGACCCCAAACTTGAAATTCACGGAGCCCTTACAATAAGAACAAAAGGTGTTAAAGTTAATTTTATCATCAAAGCACGTCTGAGATGCGCTGTTCATTACCTAGGAAAACCCCCGTCTCCAGAATGGACACCTGGGTGTGGGGGGAGTCCCTTCCTCTTGTCCATTCTGATTTTGACAACATTAACAACAATTATTCCTTTACTCTTACAGGTTTTTATAGCTTACAGATGACACTCTAAGCTTTTATATGAGTTAATTCATTTGCAACTTCATTATTAATGGCCACTGCAGGATGCTAGTTCCATTCTGCGGCAAAACAGAACTCCAAACAAATGGCCACAGGAACTCACAGGCCTGGCACCATCTTCTAATCAGCCCACCAGCAACAGTCCATGTCCCAGTCAGCAAAGGAGAGTTCGTTGTAATTCAAAGCTTAATGGGACAATCTCAGGCTGATATCCTGTACACTTCTTTTAGAAATAGAAATGGAAATTGTTGGCAATTTACACTAAAAGCTCGTTTTCTCCGATTCCTAAAGATATTTAATCTGAAGAAGTCACAAAACAGATGTGCCAAGAAAAAAGAAAAAAAGCAAGCCAAGCAAGCAGTAGCTGGTGCAAATGTGCAGTCTACCATCCTTAAATCAAAACTGAATTAAAATCTGATCCCATGGAAATGGTAACCAGCAGCTATTGCTGGGAAGGGAGCAAGACAGAGGAACAGGGTCGGGGACCTCAGCTGTACCTGTAATATTTCTTTTTCTTAAACTGGGCAGTGGGTTTATAGATCTTCATGATATTGTCCTATCATGACATTTACTGTATGTCTGAAGTATTTTATAATACACCCCCGATATCAGAAACAAATCAACCTCTGCAAGGTTGTCTGACCCACCCTGAGATGGGGGCCTTTTGGGGGGTCAGTTAAGGAGAGACTAGGAGCTAAGTGAGCGGCAGGCCTGGAGTGGGAACCTGGGATCAAGCATTCTTTCCAACACCATGGCACTGTCTTCTCTACATGGCATTGAGTAAAACTGGGAACGACAAGTAGAGATGGGGCCTATGGCCACCTCATGAGTGTCAAAGCTTTTAAACCTTTCAAGGGGCTGCTCTGAGTACCATGCTCCCTTATTGAGGACCCCTATGATTTTAGGTGGAGACTCTGGAACTGTCGGTGTTGCAAGCCCTTGTTCAGTCTCCACCACACATTATCAAGGTTAGACTGAAGGACTACAAGGTCTATACGGCATGGAGAGTTCAGGTACCTGTGCACCCTGGACCCTAGACTTACAGGTCCAGGTTTGCCTTGGCTTATATCCACTTTGTCTGTTGTCCTGGTGTTACTAATAATTACTCTCAAAAGGGTCTCACTTTAAATGATAAATTACATGGACCCTCTCCTGCTTCAGGTGGAGATTCCAGAAAGACTGGTGTTGCAAGGCCTCATTTAAAGAATTTGGTTTCTAGCACTTCCCAAATAATGCCCATGACTTATAGAGACTTTTCATCTACCTCTAAAATCAAGGTATTGCTTACAATGCATTATTATTGACATATTATTAACATGTTGTTCTATTAACATATGTTATTACAATGCATTACTTCATGTTTGAGGAGGGGATAGTCTGATCCAGGGAAACTGGACCACAGTAGATTATATGTTAACCAGCCATTTAACCAGACACTACTAGTGCTTCCCAAGGCTGGGTGCTCCTTGCACCTATGAAGCTAGAGGGACACGAGGGAGCTCTCGAGGTCTCAAGGCCACACCTATGGCCTGGAGGGAATGTGCAACCACTGGTTTTCTCAGAACTTAAGACACTCAACATACAAAGTCACATTTGTCATTCCTACTTGTATGGAATTTACATTTTTTAAGTTCTTAATTTTATAAGACAAAACTCACCATGATTATAAACCAATGTGCAGTCACATTCTTGGGAATGAATAGTATGCTAGGAATTATATTTCTTCTGAGAAAAGTGAAGTATGATGGGAAACTAAAGTCCCAGTGATTCCAGAAGGATCTTGTGGAATGGAGAAATGATGTCCTTATTTAAAACTAGACACGCCTGGTTCTTTTTCCTCTCGTTTAGGCCATGTCTCTGTGTTCTGGGATTCCACATATTCCTGTACATCTCTCCCCTCCCCATGTATACGACCACTCGGGATGCCCTGTTCTCTCATGGAGGTGTCTCTGTGCAGCGGACAAATAAAACTCAGGTTCTGGGACAGAGGTACCACTTTACCTAATAGCTAAACTTTTGGGAGCATGACACTATGTTCATTAATTTTTTTCCCAGTCCATCTTTGCAGCTGATAAGTTTACCACTAGAATAAGGTGGAATGGGACAAATGCTCCCAATTTATCCCAGCTGAGAAGCTGCAGGATTACATAGACATCCTTGGCCACACAGTTCTCAGAGCAGCCCCAGAGGATGGTGACTGCAGGATACCTCTTCAGGCTGTCATGACAAGTGACTCTTGTTGCTTCAAGCAAATATTCCCTTGGTAAGGAAATAAAATTTAGAAATAAAGAGATCAGCTACTTATTCTTCAAAACTCAGGAGTTTCAAAAAAAGCACAGGAGAACACAAACTGTTTTTTTTCTTTTTGAGACAGAGCCTCAAGCTGTCCCCCTGGGTAGAGTGCCGTGGCATTACAGCTCACAGCAACCTCCAACTCTTGGGCTCAAGCGAGTCTCTTGCCGCCACCTTCCAAGTAGCTGGGACCACAGGCGCCCGCCACAACGCCCGGCTATTTTTTGGTTGCAGCCGTCATTGTTGTTTGGCGGGTCCGGGCTGGGGATTTGAACCCACCACCTTAGGTGTACATGGCTGGCGCCTTAGCTGGTTGAGCTATAGGCGCCGAGCCTATACATTTTTATATAAATAAATCCCCCACTGTGTGATCTACTGTGCATCTTGTTGTACATTATATACATTTTAATATAAATAAATCCCCCCCCCCGTGTGGTCTACTGTGCATCTTGTTGTACATTATATACATTTTTATATAAATAAATCCCCCCTGTGTGGTCTGCTGTGCCCCTTGTATGTTACAGACATCTTCACGCTCGTCTGCACGTTCACTCCTGTCTTTTGCCTAGAGTGTCTCTCTGTATGTTCTGTGTTGTGCCTTACGGATCCTGGAGCCAAACTGACGTCCCAGGTGTGCGGCCTCATGACCTTAGACAGGTTCCTTGGCCTGTGTGACTTATTCATCATCTGTAAAACTCAGATAACAATAGTAACTTTCTCCTAGGGCTGTTGTGAATATTAAAGAAAAAGCACTTAGAGGAAGGTCTGGTATGAACAACAAATGCTGTGATACGGACCGAATGAGTTTACTGTTACTGTTGTCATCATCTCTTGTCTCGTGTGGATCCGAGTTACAGCACACGTGGTTTGTGTATGTGTGTATGGATACATCCCCTGTGCTTATTATGGTGTGTCTGCTGCTCCCTGAGTCCTCCCACCATGGTGGACATTCTCCTATGATACTAGTTGTAGAGATTCCTCACATAATAGCTACATATATATATATATATATACACACACACACACACACATATAGATTCCTTGCTAGTTAACCTTCCCTATTGAACATATATTCTATATGTCTTTATATATATACTGTATTGCCTATTCAATATACAGATGCTCCTTGACTTAAGATAGGGGTACATCTGATAAACCCATTGTGAGTTAAAGTACTGTAAACAAACTGAATTTGCTTAACCTGCTGAACATCACAGCTTAGCCTGGCCTGCCTTCTCACAATGCTCACCTTAATCTGTCGTGGGGCAGACTTAGCTGTAGCACTGTGGAGTACTGGTCACTCACCCGTGTGGATGCTGCGGGCTATCGGTGGATGCCACTGCCCAGCATCTTGAGCAGTGTCACATCGCTATTGCCAGCCCTAGAAATGTTCAAAGTTCAGAATTCAAAGTATGGCTTGTACTGAATGCAACCTGCTTTCTCACCATGATAAAGTTGAAAAATCGGCTTGGCGCCTATAGCTCAACCGGCTAAGGCACCAGCCACGTACACCTAAGGTGGCGGGTTCGAATCCCCAGCCTGGACCTGCCAAACAACAATGACGACTGCAACCAAAAAATAGCCGGGCGTTGTGGCAGGCGCCTGTGGTCCCAGCTACTTGGGAGGCGGAGGCAGGAGACTCGCTTGAGCCTAGGGGTTGGAGGTTGCTGTGAGCTGTAATGCCATGGCACTCTGCCCAGGGGGACAGCTTGAGGCTTCTGTCTCAAAAAAAAATAAAAAAATAAAAAAAAAATAAAGTTGAAAAATCATAAGTTGATGCTTGGTAAGTTAGAGACCATCTATATAATGTCTTTGAAACATAAGCCCCTTAAGGTCATGAATTCTGTCTTACACTATATTCCCAGTGTAGAGTCTTACACACAGGTGTTCAGTATATATATTTATTGCATTTATGTTCTGTATATTTTATAGCTTGATGATGTGTGTGTGGTATATGTGTCCTAGTAATTGGGTCCTTTACCAATGTCCCAATACACATTTTATTACCTACCATGGTAGTGTAGATTTTTTTTTCCAATTTTGAATATTATAATGAGGATCATCCTTTTCACATGAAATCTGGATTTTTTTTTTTTTTTGAGACACAGTCTCAACTTTATTGCCCCTGGTAGAGTGCTGTGACGTCATAGCTCACAGCAACCTCAAACTCTTGGGCTCAAGTGATTCTTTTGCGTCAGCCTCCCAAGTAGCTGGGACTCCAGGTGCCCACCACACGCCTGGCTGTTTTTAGAGGCAGGGTCTCACTGTCGCTCAGGTTGGTCTCTAACTCTTAAGCTCTGACAGTCCACCTGCCTGGATTTTTTTTTTAAATAGGATAAAATTTGGCAGTGAAATTCTTAAAATCAAAAGATACTAACATTTTTCCCTCACTACTATACTATAATATCCAAATTGTGTTCCATTGAAGCTTGTGCAGTTTGGACTCTCAAGTGCTAAACCTGAAAGTGCTTCCTGCCTAGAATACTGACTAGGAATTCTATACTGATTTTCAAAAAATGTCTTTATAATTAGATAGGTGAATCACATAGGCATCTTTGGTGGTTTAGTTTGCAATTCTTATGAAATACATTTCTGAAGTTCTTTAATCTTTCCTTTACCCCCATAATAAAATTTCACATTATTTTCTAAATACATTTCTCAAGATTCCCGTCTCTACGTGGCCCTCTCATGAGTCTCACTTCTGTTTGTCTTTTTAACCCTCTATAAAAGACAGACAATTATCGTTTTAGCTGTAAAGCAGCTACAGTAGATGCTGTCAAATGAGCGGGCATTTTGGAGCCATGCTAGCCTTGATTTGAAACCCACCACTGCTGCTGCTGATTGTGTAACCTCTGGCAAACCTGGATTTTTTCTGCCTGCAAGGGGGAGTGCAGTACTGTGGTTGTGAGAGCTGTCGTGAGAATTAGATGAGGCTCCCCTTGGAAGCATCTGGAACAGGGCCTAGTCTAACTGGTCTGTTCTTTTCCCTCTCCCATTTATGTTCGGCATATCTGAATTTTTGTGGCTCATATGTAGACTGCAATTTAGATTTCACCAGCGTTTCACACAAGAGAATCTTAGATTTCTACCTCCCATTCACTGTCTTTAATAGTTTTAATTCCCAGACTGTTAGGTACGCTTCAAGCCATGGTAGGTGGTAGTAACACTCTGTCTGTGTGCCCACCTCACCTCACCTCGTTTAACTTAATTTAAGCTGATTATATTATTTCTAAAATTACTCTGCCTGTTGTTTAATTTCAGTACATATGGAATCTTTTAAATAAGGCAAATTTTAGATGGACAAGTTAAAGCAGAATATTAGGGTCTGCAGTGGGTTTTTATTCCAGAAGCACATTATTTGCTCAGATAATCTCCCCTGATGCCTATTGGAATTTTTCTTTTAACCATTTTTATGCTTATGAGACACTCATATTGTCTTTCATGGAAGAAGAATTTAAACTCTTTCCTGTTAATGTGTCTGCTGCAGGTAGAATACATAACTTTAAAATATCATTTGGCCTAGAACTAGCTTTTGTGAAGGAGTCATTTCTGAAAATGATACTTAAACCTAGGAGGTAACATTGCGTTGTTTTGTATGGACTCTTTTTCCATTTTGCTACTGAAAATTTACAAATTAATTGGTGGGCTTTTGTGCTCTACACTGTTAGATACTATTTCCTTCTGTTAATGCGTTGTGTTTTATTTTCCAGAACACTGGAGTTCCTAATGAGACACTTGTCTCTTCTCGCTGACTATTGTTCCATCACAAACATGCACGCAAAAAACCTAGCAATTGTTTGGGCTCCAAACCTGCTAAGGTAATTTGCATTTAACTCAAGACTTTCACTAGAACTAATTATCTTAAATTAAACTCTGAATTCATTAGTGTTTGGTAAGGAAAAATTCTGAAGGTAAAACAAATCCATTCTTTTCATCGGTCTCTCCCTACAAGAGGCAGTTGAGGCTTAGCTAAAGAACTATAAAACTGTGATTTCTTCCTTTGATTTGTCTGATTTGTATGGTTTTAAAAAAAAAAGGCCCTTTAAGACTATGCTGTCTTTGTAACTTTCTGATGGAAATGTTTATCTCACAGATCAAAACAGATAGAATCTGCCTGCTTCAGTGGCACAGCGGCCTTCATGGAAGTGAGGATTCAGTCTGTGGTGGTGGAGTTCATCCTCAATCACGTCGATGTGCTCTTCAGCGGCAAAATCAGTGCAGTCATGCAGGAAGGGGCAGGTACGGCTTCAAGGGGCTTTGTTTACTCCAGGAGCACTAGGTGCTGCGGAAGGAATAGAGACCCACAGTTCTCACCTCAGTTGGTGGGGCAGGCCACTGGTACGAGGCAGCTGATTTATATGTTTTCTCACATGCACAGTTTGAGTTTTATTCTGTGTGTATATAGTAGACACAGCATATTAGACCTATTGTGATCTAAGTTCATGACACATTAAAAAAGATCTTGTAAAAAGAAAAGCTCTTGCCACCCATTATTGATGTGTATAAAGATATAACATGGAGCAAAAGAATAAAAATTCCTTCCAAAACTAAAAATACGTTAGTGATCAGCATCTTTTAAGAAAGGAAAATAGTTAAGTAGTTAACCAGTTAAAAGAATATGTATAACATGTGCTACTGGCATGTCTATATAAAGCAGTATGATTTTTACCATTTAAAATACTTGAAGAGGCCGGGTGCAGTGGCTTACACCTGTGATCCTAGTACTCTGGGAGGCCAAGGGGGGTGGATTGTGTTGAGCTCAGGAGTTTGAGACCAGCTTGAGCAAGAGTGAGACTCCACCCATCTCTACTAAAAATGAAAAACTGAGGCAAGCGGATGGCTTGAGCACAAGAGTTTGAGGTTGCTATGAGCTATGATATCACCATGGTACTTTACCCAGGGTGACAAAGTGAGACTCTGTCTCAAAAAAAAAAATTATAATAAATAAATAAATGAGAAAATACTTCAAGAAAATTTGAAATAACATAGGTAGAGAGATGGATAGACAGATAACAGATGGTCCTACTCACACACACTTGACTTTCTACATTGCTTTGCCTTGTTTTGAAGCCTCTTTATCAAGGCCCAAGTCCCTGCTGGTGTCCTCTCCATCCACCAAGTTGCTGACATTGGAGGAAGCCCAGGCACGAACGCAAGCTCAGGTCAATTCTCCGATTGTTACTGAAAATAAATATATCGAAGTAGGAGAAGGACCTGCTGCACTTCAGGGAAAATTTCATACCATAATTGAGTTCCCACTTGAAAGGTAAGGTCATTAAATCCTGTTGTAACATGATTTTCATAGCTGTGTATTACTGTTTTCTTTTAGTTCACTTTTAGTTTTGTATTTTAGTATTATTTTATTAAATTCTGGGCCAGTTTCAGAAAAACCTTTTTATTTGAATATGGATGATGCTCAATGTTTGGTAGGGAATGACAAATGCTTCTTGCAAAGCATTACACCATCACATGATTTTTCAAAAGAAGAAAGTCAATTGTTATAGAGAAAATTGTTTTGAAAATGATACTCTCTCATTTTGTAGGGTTGATTTTTCTCCCTGAGAGAGATCGTTTAGAAATTTGTTTAGGAATACGCTGTGTTGGAAGGGCTTATTGAGAAAGTCATGAGTGGACAGTGACAGGATGGACACTGGTTTCATATTGATGTTAGAGCAGACTAGTGCTTCTCAAGGGTATAACCTCGCAGCAGCAGCAGAATCACCTGGTAATTATTAGAAATACAGATTGTACATTCCTACCCCAGACCCACTGAATCAAAAACTACAGGGGTGCAACCCAGACATCTGTCTCCTAAGAAGCTTTGCAAGTGATTGGTGACACTGCTAAAATTTGAGACCCTCTGCAGGTGCTCGCTCAGTGTCCCTTCTAGCTCTGAGATTCTTGTTTCTCTAGAGAAATGATAACTCATGGTTTGTATCTTACTAGTTACACTAGGAAGACTAATGTACGTAAAAGTTAAATTTGATGTTTCTACCACTTACTTGGCTATTATACGTGAAGTGAGGATTGTGATTCTCTGAGTTGGGCAGTCCTGATAAAACGTTAGGGTTTCTTCTTTCAACATTGTAGTCTGTCTGCTCCTCTTTTTACTAACAGCACAACCTTGGAACACGCCTTCACTTTGTCTTTGAGTTTGTCTTCAGCTCTTGATTTTATATTTTTTTCTCCATGATTTATCCTGAAAGTTTCTTTATAGAGTAGTGGCAAAAAGAGTAAATACTGGGATATAAACAGACTTGACTTTAAGCCCTCACTCCATCATTTCCTAGTTTTATAACATGAAGGAAATTATTTGAACTTCATGTCCTAACTTCCTCAGCTGTGAACTGAGAACAGTAGTGCCTACCTCAGGTGGCTGTATCTGATTTCAAGAATATACTGCGTGTGGGACAGTTGGCATAGTGCCTGGCGTTCCATATATCGCAGTTATTATTCTTAACACTGCTTTTCTGCCACGGCTCTGCTCATGCTCAGATGGTTTTCTCTCATTCCATGTGTGTTAGTGCCGGCAGCTGAATACTTCCGGTTCCTAGATACGTGTTATTCCCACTTGCTTTGCAGACTGTGAAATTGGGTCTAAACAGAAAGATATGCAGAAAAATGGTGTTTGTGAATAGTTATTCCTAATAAAATCTGCATGTTTAATTTCCATGTCCCACTTCAGCGAGCTGCTCTGTGTAGCGGGCACTACATGGACAGGGGACGAGCATTTGCCGTCTTGGCTGTGCCTCTCCAGGCTGTGTGGTTTTTCCTCTCATTTCTTCATTTCTTTTTCTGTAAGGAAAGACAGACCCTTGGCTGCCTTAATACTGATTAATCATTTTTCTCTCTTGTAGAAAGAGGCCTCAAAATAAGATGAAAAAGTCTCCGGTGGGCAGCTGGCGTTCCTTCTTCAACTTAGGGAAATCATCGTCTGTTTCCAAACGCAAGTTGCAGCGTAATGAGAGTGAGCCTTCGGAGATGAAAGCCATGGCGCTGAAAGGTCAGGGCCCTGCCTGCTGCTCCTGGGGGCTGTGCCTTCCCACTTGGACGCTGTGGTGATGCACACTAATACTAATGCTGTAAAAGTTACATGGGAGGTTTATGCTACTTCCTTGGCTGTACACATGAAGGAAGGGTTTTGATTCCAACTGTGGAATCTCTCCTATAGTGTAAAACCACGTTTTCCTGATTCTCCCAGCTTCTGACTCTAGGAAGGATAGTCGTGCGTTCTTCTCAGGCCATTGAAAAGCATGATGTTCAGTTCATTGCTCTGTCATTCATTCAGTCTGCAACTGTGGAGAAAGTGTGTGCTGAGAGCAGGCTCTGCAGGCAGCACGGAAATTAAGACTGCCTTCTGAGTTAACTGTAAGAAAATGAATTTCAGTGCAGAATTACAGCTGTTGATACAGGTTTATACAAGGTATTCGTGTAGGAATTGTCAGCTCTTACGGGGAGGGGCCGGTGGTCAGAAAGTGTAGCCTCTCACCTTTTAAAGCATCAGTAGGGATTCTCTTAATTGAAAAAAGACCAAGTCTTTCAGGATATGGAAATAAGAGAGAAGAGAGGAATAGTTTGGGATCTGAAGAAAAGCAGTGTGTTTAAAGAAGTAGAAAAGGAAGAATTATCAGAAAGATGGGCAAAGAGTAAGAGGTGGGTACCATCCTCTGAGGGGAAGAGGGGCCGTGAAGGGAGCATTGGAAGAAGGTGAAGATATTAGGCAGGATTCAACATGTGTTATTAAAATCTCTGTGTTAATAGCCCCAAGCTGCTATTAACAAATCACCGTAAATCAAGTAGTAAAAGAAATTTTCTCATAGTTTTGGAAGCTCAAAATCTGAAATCCAAGGGCCACAGGGCTCTGCTTTCTTCAGAGGCTCCAGAGCAGATGCCTCTCTGGCCTCTGGCAGCTCCTGTGGCTCTGGGGGTTTCTCGGCTTGTGGCAGCTCCGCTCCATTCTTGGCCCCCCTTTGGGCCTCCTTGGCCTCCGCTCCACTCCCTGCCAGTCCCCCTTCCCCCCCACAGCCTCCTCGGCCTCTGTGTCCTCTCTGTTCACAGGGACACCAGTCACTGGGTTCAGTACCCACTCTAAACCAAGTATGATACCATCTCCAGATACCATACTGGTCTTTAGGAAATAAAGAAGTCTTATAGTTAGTCTTTATGCTTAAGTCCATAATCCTTTAGAAACGAGATTTCTTAGGAAACCATTTGAGAACAATATAATACATTATTTAATAAGGTAATAAATTGCTGGCAAAATGTACATTTAATCACTCTTGGAAGTTTAAATCTGTCAAGAAGAGTACTGATCCCTTTAACTACATATGAACCAAATGTTAAAACTCGGCACTTTTGATTTCCATTCTTCAGGAGGCAGAGCAGAAGGAACCCTCCGCTCGGCTAAAAGTGAGGAGTCCCTTACGTCTCTTCATGCAGTGGATGGTGAGACTGAAAGTGGCAGTGGCTGTGTTCTGTTACTTGTTGCATAAAGACCACATCCTGAGACCCTCTTCTCCCCTGTTACTCAGATGGCTGTTGCAGTATGGGCGCAGTCTTTGATCTTTGCACTGTTGGCAGGATTGCTATTTAATTTACTTAAAAATAGCTGAACCGATTTTAAGTTAACCACTTATATTTATTAAGACCTAGTGAAGACTTTGCTGTTACACTTCCCTTCTTTAGATCTCATAATGGGATCATAATGTTGCAAAGTATAAAATTCAGCAGTTTTGATATTTCGACTAGTCGTCTTTTCTCTTGCAAAAGGCTTAAACTGACTTTAAGTTTCATAGATCAGATTTGTTAAAGGTGGCATTCATTACCCAAGGGTAATTAGCACCTGGAGAAGGCAGCTTACAGTACATCTGATTAAAATGGGAACCAAAATATCATGGTAAATAGTTAAAAAGGTTTTGCTTGCAACATAACTTAAAAAACAAAACTAAAAATTTATGTAAATTAGTTTATCTTTCATTTAGCAAGTTGGATTATAGTTGCAACTGTGTCCTAATATTGATAACAAAAAAATATTGCCGTTTTAATTTGGAAGAAGGTATCATTTTGGGGGACAAATCCATCTCAAAACAGGACAGCTTTCATTTGAGTTTTGGCTTAGTAGTAGTGTGATAAAGAAGGTCCTTTTTCAAAACTAAGCAAGAGCTGCCTGCATTTGCCAAGGGTTCTTCTTGAGCGCCCTGACGTGGGGTCCTCTGGGTGAGTTTTCATCTTCATTATGAACCCTCCTTGACCACAGGCTCTCCTTGTGATTCAAGAAGTTCTCCCACGTCACTTTATCTGAGTGGCTGATACCTTATGAGTTTTCCAAGATTTCCAGCTAAACTGTAGTTAAGATAATCTACGTTAACAATGCACAGTAGGCTGGGCATATGCTAATGCTAAGCAGAAAACAGCATTTGAGTAGGGTCCATCTTATGAGTGGCCAGTGCTCTCCTAAGTGTTCATGTTGAGGTAGTTTCTGCCTCTGCCTATCACACTGTCACCAGGGCAAGTCTAGTCTTTCTAATGGGATGGAGAGCTCTGTCCTCCGTGGGGTGTGCGGTGGAGTCAAAGAGCCTCACGGCGCCCTCTGTCTCTCCCGAGCCCTCTGCTGGAGAAACTTAAAGCCTATTCTTTTTAAAGAAAAAAGGCGAAATTTGTGTTAAGTATCTGAAAGGAATTTCTTACTATAGACATGTATACATACTTGATAGGATTGTGAAGTTTTTTTTAATTGAGAAGTTCAATTTTTAAAGAAACTTGGAATTATAACAATATTTTCCCACAAACAGCCTAATTGCTGGTGTAGATCCAAAATGCTATTTAAAGTTAGTGGGTTAGTGATAAAAGAGACACAGAGAAACACTTGCCAAAGTCACACAAGAGACAGCATTGGGCTAGTGATACAATGCAAGAGCTGTGGTCCTTTTTCTTTATCCAGATCATGAAATGCTATACTCTCCCTCTGATTATAGTAAATCTTTGTTATTTAGCATTTGGTTTGAAAGTTCTCTTATCTCAAGTTTAAATGATCTGTGTGCACTGAGAGAAAATTTCCAGAAAGAAAATTAGAAGTTACATTCCCTTACCCTGTATGGCCAGTCATTGCCATGCGAGCAGGCCGCTCACCACAGCGCTGGGTATCCTGGGACATTCCTCCTTTGACTTTGTTGTCCTTTTTACCAGGTGATTCCAAGCTCTTCCGACCCAGAAGGCCCAGATCTAGCAGTGATGCGCTGTCTGCCTCTTTTAACGGAGAGATGCTGGGGACCCGCTGTAACTCCTATGATAACCTGCCCCATGACCATGAGAGTGAGGAGGAGGCAGGGCTGCTGCACATTCCTGCCCTCATGTCTCCTCACTCAGCTGAGGAGGTTGACTTGAGTCCACCAGACATTGGAGTAGCCAGCCTGGACTTCGACCCAATGTCATTTCAATGCAGTCCTCCTAAGGCCGAATCAGAATGTCTGGAGAGTGGTGCTTCCTTCTTAGATTCATTAGGGTACTCCAAGGACAAACCAAGTGCCAATATAAAGGATTCGGAAGCCGGTGGTAGCCAGTCTCAAACTCCAGGAAGCACTGCAAGTTCTGAACCTGTTTCTCCTCTTCAGGAGAAGCTAAGTCCATTCTTTACCCTGGACTTGAGCCCAACTGAAGAGAAAGCATCTAAGCCATCCTCATTTACTGAAAAGGTCATCTATGCTTTCTCTCCGAAGATAGGACGGAAATTAAACAAATCACCTTCTATGAACATATCTGAGCCAATTTCAGTGACCCTCCTGCCTCGGGTGTCAGATGTCACTGGTACAGTTTCAAATCCTGCAGCTCAGAACGCATCGTCTCCAACGTGTGACAAAAGCGTTGAAGAAAGAGATGTCACAGATAGATCCCCCACCCAGATAGTAAAGATGAAAGTCAATGAGAGAGAGGCCCAAGAAGGATGTGAATCTGAAGTCCAGCCCCTGGACCAGGTGGCTGCTGAAGAAGTAGAGTTGCCAGGGACAGAGGAGCAGTCTGCCTCCAGCAGTCAGAGTAAGGCTGTAGCTTCTGGACAGTCTCAGACAGGTACCGTTGGTTTTCCTCCGTTTTTTCTTTAAGTTAAGAGGGATCTTCAATCCTGTGTGCCATCTGTGCCTTTTAAGAGAGAAATTTTTTCCACAGCTAGTCTTTAATCAAAGAGAATGCCTTTCTGGGTGGTACTGATGGCTCAAAGCCCTAAATTAAAATCAGTCAAACAAAACTCCCCAAAAGGGCCAGTGGTCCTGCTTCAAACCTTCACAAAAGTCCCCTTTTCTCTTTGGACAGTGAGAATTCATGGATAATTTTTGCACAACTGAATAGCTCTTGATTCTGCTTTCTCTTCTAATAAAATACCTTTATTGTAGCCTTACAAGTTAACAGACCAGCCTTCACCATCAAATGTAAAAACTGTTCATAGTAACAACCTGCAGGCACCCGAAGCTTGTTTGTTAAGCAGTCTTTCCTCTGCCAGGTGAGGGACCTGCTTTTTTTACCCCCATCTTTGTAGCAATTCAAGAGGAGAGTGCAGTATTTAAACCCTGTTTGTCTTAGTTTTCCTTCTGAACCAGATGTGTTTTCTGCAGCGTTTGCATGTGGGATAGAAGATCATGGATTGCCGTTCTGAAATATGAAGGCAAATAGGGAGTATTTGGCTTTCCACAGAGGGTAACGTGAGCTACCTTTTCACTCTCATTTTTTTTCCCAATTTCCCACTAGGAGCAGTTACCCATGACCCCCCTCAGGATTCCGTTCCTGTCAGTTCAGTCTCTCTTATCCCTCCACCACCGCCTCCGAAAAATGTTGCCCGAATGTTGGCGCTAGCGTTAGCTGAGTCTGCACAGCAAGCCTCAACTCAGTCATTGAAGAGACCAGGGACTTCTCAGGCTGGTTATACAAATTACGGAGACATAGCGGTGGCTACAACTGAAGATGAGCTGCCCAGTTCTTACTCCACTGTTACCCTAGATAAGGCCTATTTCCAAACGGATCGACCAGCAGAGCAGTGCCAGCTCCAGAATAATGCAACAGGAAACTGTGACCGGCCTCTACCAGAGATAGCCGCTACTAGGGATCCTACCCCTTCCCACACAATTGAATCTGGGGAGCAACCTCACCAAGTAGACTTAGCAGGGAATCAGCCACATCATACCTATTTATCTGGGGACCCAGAAAAGGCCAGAATTACTTCAGTTACCTTAACAGACTCAGAGAAATCTGATGGTCACGTCGGTTTCCCTGAAGCCCATTCTGGAAAGAGCCGTGTACCGACCGTCTCCTTCGTGGATCAGGACCAGCTCCCACTCCATTTCTACAGTGGAGATCAGCCCCCTTCTTATCTTGGTGCAAGTGTGGATAAACCTCATCGCCCTTCAGAACTTGCAGACAAATCTCCCACACCTTCTGATTTGCCTAGGGACAAAATCTACCCTCCTTCTGGGTCCCCTGAAGAGAATGCCAACACCTTGACTTACATGACAGCTGCTCCAGCAGTAGCTGAAACGAGCCCCAGGGAAGCCAGCTGGGACGTGGTGGACCCACCCACTGCTGCTGACTTTGCTGCCGCCACCCTTCAGCGCAGGCACAGAACTAATCGTCCCCTTCCCCCACCTCCTTCCCAGAGGTCAGCAGAGCAGCCACCAGGCGTGGGGCAAGTACAAGCAGCAGCCAGTATAGGATTAACTAATTCCCACAAGGTAAGAAGGGGAGAAAGTCTGGGAGATGAAATAAACTTTTCCCAAAGGTATGTCATTTCCCAACAGGGTGTGTTGTCATCTTTACATCAGGACCACACTGATGTTAGGTCCTGTGGCAAGGTTTCCATTTGAGGGTGGAATGGAATCGGCCTTCACCTTGAGGCTGTTTTTTATTCTCCGAGAAAGGAGCAGTTACTGGGCAGTGGTTGTTAACTAACCTGCTGCTGTTGTCTTCTGATCATGACTGAGATGTCATGGTCACCTGAGATAAACAGGCTTTAGGTGTTGGTTGTGGGGTTTTGTTTTGTGTCAACTCGTGACTTTGGGCAAGTCGTTAACCACCCTCTGCCAGCTGTTCACATCTGTGCAGTGAAAATACTTCCTTCTCTGGTTATCTGGAAGTCTCTGCCTTGTAGATTTTAAGAAGCATTAGAAATTATCATTCCCCGGGAATTTTTGTTTTCACAGCATTAATCTGCACACTGTTCTGTATTTAAGAATAAAATTAGTATGCAGAATGCTAAGATTTCTTTTTAATTTTCTCAGTGTTCAAAAAGGTTACCAAAGGTTTTTGGGTGGCACTGAACTAGAAGGGTTTAAATTTCTAGTCCTTAGTGGAAGATATTATATTAGCACCTGCTTCTGAGGGATGCAATATCTGCAGAATTGCTGTTAGGATGTTTTTGGGATTATGGGCCACAGACTGAGGTGGAAAAAGGCAGGGAAAGACACTTTGATTTGGACATTGCCCGTCCCTATATTTGAGGGACTAAACCTGCTCACCGTGTGTAGTCAATTGAATCAACTCTTTTAATTTAATAAAATGTTCTTGGTGTTGAGATGGCACCAAAAAACTGGGTATATATTTTAAGTCAGACAGTGTTAGTTGACTAAACCTATATTTGATCTACTCATTAAGATAATTCCAGAGGCAGCCTCGTCTCATGTTTAGAACCTGTCGTAAATTAGAAACCCTGGAATGGTTCTCTGAGGATGGGAATGGGTATTGCTGCAGATATTGGCATCTGCCTTCTTGGCCTGGCAATGAGGACAGGTCCGTGACCCCATGGGTTAGGAAAGTTCATGCTGTGCCATTGTAGCTCTGGCATATGAGTTACAAATTTAATAGTAGTTGATTCCATAGCAGGAGCATTAAAAAAAAAATCAGACTCATAATGTTATCATCTTTCAATAGGTCCAAGGAGTAGTTCCAGCTCCAGAGAGGCCACCTGAACCTCGAGCCCTGGAGGACCTTGCGTCTGTCTTCCTTGGCGAGGGCAGTGCAGCTACTCAGTGCCCGGCAGCTGCTCTTGCTGCCCAGCCAGGCCTGCCTGAGAGCGTACGGGAAGGCGGCCGGGCCCCCCCGCTGCACCTGCGGGCCGAGTCTGTCCCTGTGCACTCCTGTGGCTTCCCTGCGCCAGTCCCCCCCACCAGGATAGTGGAAAGTAAGGTCGCTGCTGCCATCCACCCCAGCAGTGCAGACGCCACCAGCAGCTCCAACTATCACTCTTTCATCACAGCTTCATCTGCCTCTGTGGATGGCGTGCTGTCTTTACCACTTCCTGTCCCACAGCCTAAGCACGCTTCTCAGAAAACAGCCTGTCCCTCCTTCGTGAGGCCTGATGTCAGCACTGAGCCCTTTGGTCCAGAAAACTGTTTGCATTTCAATATGACTCCAAGCTGCCAGTACCGTCCCCAGAGTGTACCTGCACACCACAGTAAATTAGAGCAACACCAGGTGTATGGTGCCAGGTCAGAACCACCAGCCTCCATGGGTCCTCGCTACAACACCTATGTGGCCCCAGGAAGAAATGCATCGGGCCACCACTCCAAGCCATGCAGCCGGGTTGAATATGTATCTTCTTTGAGCTCCTCTGTTAGAAGTTCTTGTTACCCTGAAGATATTCCACCACACCCTACTATCCGGAGAGTACAGTCTCTCCACGCCCCTCCGTCTTCCATGATTCGCTCTGTTCCCATTTCACGGACAGAAGTTCCCCCAGATGATGAACCAGCCTACTGTCCAAGACCCCTGTACCAGTACAAGCCATATCAGTCCTCCCAGGCCCGCACGGATTACCACGTGACTCAGCTTCAGCCTTACTTTGAGAATGGACGGGTCCACTACCGGTACAGCCCTTACTCCAGTTCATCCAGTTCCTATTACAGTCCAGATGGAGCCCTGTGTGATGTGGATGCCTATGGCACAGTCCAGCTGAGACCGCTTCACCGCCTGCCCAGCCGCGATTTTGCTTTCTACACTCCCAGGCTGCAAGGGAAGAGCGTGTACAGTTACGCTGGTCTGCCTGCACGGCCCCGGGCCAATGTGGCCAGCTACTTCTCTGGTAATGACCACGGTGTAGTTAACATGCCTCCAGCTGCTGACATAAAGCACACCTACACATCATGGGATCTTGAGGACATGGAGAAATACCGCATGCAGTCCATCCGGAGAGAGAGCCGTGCTCGACAGAAGGTGAAGGGGCCTGTCATGTCCCAGTATGATAACATGGCCCCAGCTGTGCACGATGACTTGGGAGGGATATATGTCATCCATCTGCGCAGTAAATCTGATCCTGGGAAAACTGGACTTCTCTCAGTGGCGGAGGGAAAGGAGGGCCGACACCCAGCCAAGGCCATGAGTCCTGAGGGAGATGACCGCTTCTATAGGAAGCACCCAGAGGCAGAGGTAGACAGAGCCCACCACCATGGAGGGTACGGCAGCGCACAGGCAGAGAAGCCCTCCCTCCCCCAGAAGCAGAGCAGCCTTAGGAATAGGAAGCTCCATGACCTGGGGTGTGGTCTCCCCGAGCACAGGGCACATCAGGAAGCAAGCCATAGGCAACTGTGTGAATCAAAAAATGGGCCACCTTACCCCCAGGGAACTGGTCAGTTAGATTATGGGCCCAAAGGGATTCCAGACACTTGTGAGCCAGTCAGCTACCATAGCTCTGGAGCAAAATATGCTACATCAGGGCAAGACTCTTTAAGACTGAACCACAAAGAGGTGAGGCTCTCCAAAGAGCTGGAGCGGCCTTGGGCTAGGCAGCCTCCTGCCCCAGAGAAACACTCCAGAGACTGCTACAAGGAGGATGAGCACCTCACTCAGTCAGTGGTCCCACCTCCTAAGCCAGAAAGGAGTCATAGCCTAAAACTCCATCATACCCAGAACGTGGAGAGGGACCCCAGTATGCTGTACCAATACCAGCCACACGGCAAGCGCCAGAGCAATATGACTGTGGTGTCCCAGTACGATAACCTGGAGGATTACCACTCCCTGCCTCAGCACCAGCGAGGAGGCTTTGGAGGGGGAGGCATGGGAACGTATGTGCCCCCAGGCTTTCCCCATCCACAGAGCAGGACCTATGCTACAGCTTTGGGTCAGGGGGCCTTCTTGCCCACAGAGCTGTCCTTGCAGCATCCTGAAACACAGGTCCACGCAGAATGAGCCCTGGGAGCAATAGAGTTGAAGCAGCCTCTGCTGGACAGTGGACTGTTCTATTTTTTTTCAATAACCAAAAAGATAAAAAAAAAAGCTATAAAACCCCTGACCACATTTAGAAACTAATAAAAGTAAACAAATCATCTTCTTCCCCTTCCCTACTTCGTTACCACTGATTCCATCTATAGACTGTGTCATTTTTGTCTTTTAAAACGATCTGAATGATTGTAAAGCACTGTGTTGAAACCTAGTAAAGAAATTTGTCACAGACCATACTTGCCATAGAGGGCTAATTTGTAAGAGCCTGAGGACTGCCTGCCTTTAGCTGACTGTGGATTAACTTTGTCCCTTCTCGGTGCTTGCCGCGTGGTCCAGAGCAGGTGCCACCTGCTCTTGGCCTCCTGCTGCTGCACCAGCTGCACAGCTTGCCGCACGGACGCTTCATTCTCCCTGCCTGAGAAGGGTCTTGTGTCCAGTTAAGAGTGGAAAAAGTTCTCTGATCCTTCAGAAAAGTCAGACAGTTAGCAACCCTGTGATTAAAAATAAGAAATTAGGACTTTATACATTGAACAGAGTCATCATCAGATGTCAGACCATTTAGACTCAGGCTGAACCTGAGTTGTCTTTCATTTTTATTTTCATACTTGGTCCTCACAGTTAAGTGAACAGGCTCATATCAGTGCAGAAGAGATTTTTAAAAATTAGAATTTAAGGAAATTTCTTAGGTGGAACAAAGTAAAATTCTTCCTGTCAGTGAACTTTGTTAGCACCAGAAAACTATATCAATGCTTTTAATGTGTTGCCTGCTTTCAGATTTTCTTCCCCTCAATAATATAATATTTGGTAAATTGTAATTCTAGTAAAACATGTCATATTATTTGCTTTCCCAAATTAGCAACTTTTTTTCATTAAAAAAACAGCATGGTTTTATTGGACACACACATAATTTATCATGAATATAAACTTAATGTTAATTTCTGTTTCTAAACCGGAGGAAAGGTTCCCTAGGAATTCTTTAAGTAGCTATGAATTAATCTGTTAGTAAACTGCAAGTCCCTGCTGTAACCACTTGGTACCCAGCCCCCTTCACCAGATGGAGTTCTGGGCAGTTACTATTTCCGTCCTAAGCCTTGATGCACTGTTTGCTTACTCTGTCCTTATGTGGACGCAGTCTTATCGTAATTGCCATCCACACCAGCATTTCCGGTATAGCTCTTTATAACTCCGTAGACATGTTAAACATGTTTAATACCCAGGACTTTTGAAAGTTGCATTCCTTGTTAGAGGAGGGACTCTCTAGCCAAACTCCATTCCATTTTCTCAGATATATCAGACTAGCAAGGCAGTCCTGTGTTTACAAAAGTTTAGATTGTCATTTCATTCCATAACTCATAAGAAATTTTATACATTCACATATTTTAAATGCTCTGTTTATAGAAGACCCTGAGAGAATTTCATTTCATTTACTGAGTGGTTGCTGCTCTGGCTTTTTAGGACTTGGAGTTAACTTTTATTTAGAACAAAGAAGGAAATCTTTTAAGAAGCTAAAATCATGCTGCTATTATTGCTGTGAAATTGTACAAAGGTTAGGATTCATGATAGTTTTTTTATTTTAAAAAGTCATGTGATTGCATTTTAAGGGTTTATATCTAGAAAAAGAAATAAAATGTTTTAAGAACAACACATTTATATGTGAAAATACTCTATAAGGTTTTCTTTTGTTGCCCCAGAATTGACGAGAGGGATGCAGTAAAGAGCACAGTAGAGATCTTCTGTGGAAGGGTCTGTGGAAGTTGAATCGTCTAATTAAAGGACAGATCTGGCTGGATGTCGTCAGGGTGTTAGGGAACCTGCAGGGGGCATCCCCGCAGCACAGAGCACACAGGTGCTGCCCCCTCAGCACAGAGCACACAGGTGCCGCCTGCAGGCGTTTGGCCTCGGTGGGTGGGCAGCACTTACTTTGCCCTCCTCTTTGTCAAGTAGGAATGTCGTGACCCTTGGACACCAGACCAGCCCTGTCCATTCTCACCAGCAGTGTGGAGGTCAGGAGAGGGGCTGGTGTGAACAGGAGACAGTCTTCTGCAGTAGCTAAGAGCCCAAATTAGCATTTGTGGACTTGCTATTGCCCATTGTTTAGCCCTGAAACTAAAGTCTATTTTATGAACACTAAGGCTAATTCCTCAGAGCACTTTCTTTATCAGTAATGTCCTGTGGGTTTAGAAGTATCAGGTAAATATTTTGAATCTAGAATGATGATTTAAATTACTGGTTAGATGAAAAATCTAGAGTTGTTTGCTTTGATGCATGGAGCAGCACCTGTGACTTTGGACTCAGTCATTTGAAAGACTTTGCTTGAGTCTTTCCCTTCCTAAACTGTGGGGTAGAGACTGGATGGCACATCCTTGAGCCAGGTCACCTCAGCATGTTCACCCCGTGTGTGATGTCAGACATAGAGTAATTGAATGTTATGACTTTCAGATTTTGACATGGAGTATATTATGATCAAGGATATGGAACTGCCTTATGCATTAAACTCTTAATTTTATTGATACTTTCATAGCCATGTCTCCAGATTTTATCTTTTTGACAAAATTCTGATTGCAGAGTTTGGTTTGATTGAAATAAATCCTCCCTGGATGTCTGGCTAGAAACTGCTGACAAGCCCAAAGGTGCCATTTTCTATTAATAAACTTCATCTGAGCCTTATTTCTTATGGTATTCAAGTTCCTTTAAACACGTAAGTCCCTGGGATGGTCCCAAGGATAGGACCTGCACGTTTCTTAAGGCAAAGTATTTTAAAAATTTAGGGTCAGGCTGAGAAATTCTGGGACTAATGCCGTAAAGAGGAGGGACTGTTACCAAGAGTGGGGTTAGAAGAGCAGGTTCTCAGGTTGAAGCAGTAACAGACGCATGCCCCACAAGTGTGAACTTCACCCCTGTGGTTGAAGACATGGGCAGCATGGTCCATTTCTCTGCCTCTAGCTCTACCAGTCACCCGTCCCGTCTGCCGGCAGAGTGCTGCCTGAGCAGAGTGCAGGAGGAGGCAGGAAGGAGAGCAACAGTATGTCGGAATGTTACTTGAAACAGAGGCATGTGATTTTCCGTACTGTGCATTCAGAAGTGTCAGGAATGGTGTATTTTAACGTGTGCAGGATAACGTCAGTGTGCACAGAGGGTCTTTTTCTTCCCTGATTAATAATGTTAATGCAAAGAGTA
Organism: Galago senegalensis; assembly: GCA_963575145.1. Lineage (NCBI taxonomy): Eukaryota > Metazoa > Chordata > Mammalia > Primates > Galagidae > Galago > Galago senegalensis. The sequence continues at coordinate 28,913 of CAUYTI010115838.1, forward strand.
AAATGGTTGTTTTACAGTTTAGACTCTGAGATTTTTATCCATGACCTGCATGACCGAAGCATCCTAGGAAGTCTTAGATCATACTTCTGAGTTTTTAAATTTAATTTATATAGTGTTTTTTATGTTTTAATATTTTTTTGTGAACCGGTGTAAATTGTTAATGCATATAAGCTTGTGTATTTTTGTAAATAGTTTTGTGACTTATTTCTTGCCCCAAATGTAAATATTTAGAGTCTCATTTCTTCCAAACTTATTTGAAGCTAAGTTGTGGGGTTTGGGTTTTGTTTGTTTCTTTGGTTGGTTGGGGGGTGGGGGAGGGGAAGGGATTTTGTACCTGGAGATGGAGATAATCTTGTGGTTTAAAGCAAATGTCCAGTTGAAAGCAATTTAAATATCAACAGAAGTATTTCAGGTTAAACAGACTTCTCTGTGTATGTGTTTCCTTCTTCACCTAATATGGATTAAAATGAAACAGACGGGGATAATTGATTTGGAATATGGGGACCAAAAGACAAATTGATGGCACAGCCTGTTACACCAAGTGGTATGTACATTATTTGAGGCAAGGGGTTAAAATGTCTCCTGTTTTTATCTGTTTGCCACCTTACACTGCCTGGCCACATTTCTCCCAGATCAGACACTGTCCACGCTTCAGTTACAGAGGCCTCTTAGTCTGTCCTGGGAGGTCTCGGCAGACTTCCTACACCTAGGGTGGCCCGAAGGAGTCCAGCAGCTCCCAAGTTCCCAGGAAACTGAACTAGCCTCAATTCTCAGGATCCTCCAGAAGGGAATTCTGAACAAAAGCCATATTTTTAAAAGACTCCCACAAAGCATTTTGGATGTCATGTTTTCAGAGTGAAACGACAGAGAAGCATCGTCCTCTAGGCTAGGCACCTGCAGTGAGGTGGCTCGTGGCAAGGCCAGATGCGGTGTCAGAGGGGACAGACTTGCACATCTGAACCCATTGTTGCCCAACGAGGGGATCCAGAGCTAATTCCTGTGCCAGTTCTCAAATACTTAAGTATCAGCCAGGACTTTGGGAGGGAAACAGACTCACAATATGAAGCTATTGAGTATTGGTTTTTCTGCTGGGAGTGAGAAATTACAGATCTTCATTCATTTAAAGTATTAGAGGCCTGTCCCTTTTTGCCAGCAGCAGAGCAAGTTGCCTGTGCGATCCACACAAGCCTGGTGAGCAGCCACCTTTCATATGCTGGCGACCCACACTCCAGACGGGAGCAGAGGTAGGGGGGCTGGGCTGCTGCAGTAACTCCCAGACCTGAGCACGTGTTCCCATGGAAACCGTTAGATGGGCTTAAAGACAAGACTGATGACATTTATTCTGGGTCTCCTAATTTGGGGACTCTGCTTTCCATGCCAACTATTACATCACCAAATTTCCTTCATACTCTTAAAATGTCTGTCACTGAGGAATTCGTGACAAGTACATTGGTGGTGGTTGGGATTTTAGTTGTAGTTTATAGGAAAAGGCACAGTTTAAAGTGACACAGGCTCCCCATTTGGCAACTGAAGATTCGAGAATCAAGACATTGTAGTTGTCCTTGTTTTCCACTTTGTTGAGAGTGTACCACCCGAAAAGTGTGAGGTTTAGTATTTATTTTAAAATATTTTAGTCAAAATGTTGCCCAAATATATTCTAAATCAGAAACTTCACTGTCAGTATACTTCGAGTTTCATCATTTGTATCTGTGGATCACTGCTCTGTCACAAATTAGTGACACTCCCAAAGATATACTCAGCAGTAATTTGCTTTTGTACCAAATGGTTTAATACCAGTGTCCTTTTCATGTTTTTGTGCCTCTTAAAAAGTTCTCCCGTCCTCCTTGCCTTCTGTCACTCCTCGTTCTTGTCTGTGAACTACCTAAAGCTTACTTTTCCTCTTTCTCTCTCGGTTCTAATCTGTCTTGGAAATCCACAGTTAAGGGTGTCAGAAACGCAAGCAAAAGGGTTGTCAGCTGGAGCCTTGAAGGTTACTCCAAATTCTATGGCCTTTCTGGCAGCTATGTTTGGTTTCTCAGAGTCCTCTGCTTTTTTTTTTTTAGACAAAGTGCCTGGGTACTGAGTTTCAGAGAGGGAGATGCTCAGAAGGGAGAAGGAAGCAGACCACAAGGTTGGCCTGCGTTTGACATGTGAGAAAGCTGTGTGCTGAGACACAGGCCTCCCTGCGAGTCACCGCAGAGTCAGTCTGTCACGTCTCCCATGACAGCGATACTCTGTACAAACGGCATCCACCACTGAAGTGAGAGTGTCATGGGGACAGTGCCTCAGCTGCCATAGAATTTCAATTAACATTCTTGTTTTAATTCTCTAAAAGCATTTTGAAGAGCATTCTGAGATATCCCAGCCACGGTCATTTGTAACTCAGCAAGTTGAACTTCAGGAGTCAAGTGAAACACCCAGAGAGCCAATTTAACAGGATTGTTGGAACCCCCACCAGACCGTCTGATCCAGTATGGCTGGGGTTGGACTGAGGAATCCACGATTTTAGCAGCACTCAATGTGACCTGTGGTGCAGATAGCTGAGAAATACAGTCTAGGCCAGATTGAAGAGGCTGCTGCTGCTTTCAGAGGGAGCCCATCCCGGTCCACGTGGGCTTGCCCGTTTCCCACCCCACCACCTTAGCGATACTGGAACAAATTGATCATTAGTTTCTGTTCATTTATAACAATGGCAAGTAAAAGTTAAAGCTATTTGAGCTGAACAAACAATATAGAAAGTTTAGAATTCTCTAAAAAAGAGTGGTAAAATACTGCTGCCTGCCTTTTAGAGCTTATATACTACGGTTAAGTCAGGTGTGCGACACAGGGCGGTTAGAAAGACCAGCTAATGCAAACTTACTATTTACGGATCCACGGGAACAGAAATAATAGCTCTTAGGCCCAAATGGTGCACCTTGCTTTGGTGAGAATCACTGAAACTTACACAAAAACCATCACATGGTTACTCCGCATGTTTGACTGAGTTTCTTTGGCCATTTGTGGGCAGCAACACAGCAGTGTGTCTGCTCATTCACTTCCTCATACCTCACTGGCTTATAGATGAAACCGAGGCCCACAAAGGCTAAACTGTTCTCCCTGTCACACAGTCAGTAGTGAGTGTGGAGCTGGCGCTGAGACCCAGGCACTCTGACACGGCCTGTGCCTCAGTGAAAGCAGACTCCACAGTCGGGAGCTGACGTCTGTCGGAGCTTACTGATTCCCAGGCCTCCACTGAGATACTGAACCCTCTAAAGTTAGTTCTAAAACTCTTACCAAGATGTGACTTTCTCATCTCTAAAGTGGGAATAGTAACAGCATCTACTAAGGGTTGCTGTGAGAGTAAACTAAATTATAGATATTTTCAAGGGTTTTTACTGCACAGAGGGACAGCAAATACCAAATAAAAGCCAGAATTTTTGCTGTGAAATTGTCCGAGACTGTGCACTAAAAGAATGAGGGTGCCCTGTGCTTGTGTAATGTTGCTATTAAGAACTTACTTGAGGCCAACCTTTCTGAACAATTAGGTCTCACCTGGTTAGCATCTATCTTGAAGGAAGAGAGTCTGGACAGTAAGACATAATTGATAGTTAAGATGAGACTTCCCAGTGGATCTCGGAGCATGCTGCTAGTGAGGAAAGTCCTTGCTTACCATGAGGTCTGAGTAAATACCAAAAAATGTGTGATTCTCAGTGGAAATAGTTACCTGGGTAGCACTGATTATGACCACTGAACAATGTCTAGAATGGTATCATTGCATCTAATATCTTTGAACTTGGAGAAACGGTCTCAAGAACCTCGGTGAACTTTGCCTTCTCTGTAACGGGCCCTGTTTTCTGTGCACATCCTCCTCCCGCACCAAGGCAGGAATTGAAGCAGCATCCTGGTTGCTGAGTAAGAATAGTAAAGAAGAAAGAGGTTAGTGTTTTACGAAACAGTTGCTAAAGAGAGTGGGTGGGCTTGATTGCATTTCTAGTAAAACTTGACAAATAGTAAAAGTCTTCTATTGAATGCATTTTCCCTGATTCAGGATTGGGTGAAGGCTGAATGGAGTTCAGAGGAGAGTGGGTAATTGTTCTGATAGCCCCTGATAGCACCAGCAATTTGCTGGTCATTTACCACATAGTGGGCCCTCCTGTGTCTTGTGTGTATTAATATAAAGTCAGTCTTTCTAACAATTAGGTGAGCTAGCTTTTTTACTTTTATTGCCACTTACAAAGCAAGGTCTGGAAAGTTTAAGTGCTGTACAGGCCTGAGTTTATGCCTCTGAGGTTAAGTGGAATTCGAGCGCCAGCTCTGATTCCAGAGCCTGCAGCAGTTTTTATCACCCTGTTAAACTGGTCAACTGCCTGACCAAGTGTACCTTCAGAGATCCTGAGCCCCATCATGGGAGTGGCTGCAAGCCTAAGACACCACTGCTGGTTTGCCGGGGATGTGACCCTCCCCACTGGTGAGGGTAGGCTAGTTTCATGCTGTAGTAAGATCACCAAAATCTCAGTACCTTAACACACAAAAAAGCAAGCCAAGTTTATTGTGGGTCCAGGTGATTCTCCTGGGTGACAGTTCTTTGTGTAGCTGCTGGCATCCCTTCCCTCCATCGCTGAAACTTAATTCTCAAGTGGTGTGGCAAGGGAGGGGAGGGGCTCACATGGGCACAGAATGTAGCCAGAAGTCAGACAAGTTGTTCTCTTTGTAACTCATGGGCCACAAGGAGCCTCAAGCCCCTTCTGGCACAGGGAGGGTGAGCTCAGTGCAGCGGGTGCCTGCCTGGCAGGCGATCTGAGCTGGGAGCAGGGTGCTGGCTGACCCTGCCTCTGCACTTGCTCAGGCTGTCCCATGACATCTGTCACCATCACAGCAGTGGCAGCATTCAGAAGCGCAGTGCCTTAGCTTCTGCAACAGAACCCCTGAGACAAGGCCACTGGGCAAGAGAAACTGGGGGGCAGCGTAAGCTGAGCAGGTTGCCTGGTGAGGTCTCACTCGTAGAGACCCCACAGTGGTGGCAAAAGGTTGGTCCTGCACCCGTAAGTTCCTGAGCATAAATTCAAGGAGAAGCTACTGGAAGTATGAGGATGCGTCCTGCTCCAGCCAAAGAAACAGCAGAAAGCATACAAAGGGGCAGCGTGCTCCGTGAATGCTGTTTGAAGGTCAAGTACACAGGCAGCCACCTGCCCTTTGCCCTGTCCCTGCTGCCTGCTCGGCCTCCCTGCCCCTCTGTAAGTGTGCCATGTCCACCTCCTCTCTGCCTCGTCCACTGGCATCCCTGGGCCCCAAGGAGGGCTGCAGTGTGATGTGTGGTCAGCATTGTTGACAGGGTGGGGGACAGGCCCCTCATACCTGTGGGAATGCCACAGAAGGCACGTGCGCTGGGCCCTGGGCCCACAGGCCACCTCAGCAGCAAGTATGCACCCCCATGGACTGGTTCACTTCATACGTCACAGGTATACTTAGCTGGCTGGGTGGTGGTCCCCGAAGGAAGACAGTCGGCTTAGCTTAGCTGAAATCCAGCAGCCAAAGTGATGCAACATTGGTAGAATTAGTCACGACTGAGGTCTGAAGGGGGTCAGGTTTGACTAGTGTGGGAAAGCAGGAGAGGAAGGGTGAGGTTCAGGGCGTTCAGGAAAGACTCTCCCCACACATCCACCCTCAAGGCATCTTAGGTTGGGGAACAGAGAAGATGTAATGGGAACTCTATTTCGTCCAGGCCATGGCTACTTTGAAAGAGAAGGAAAAATGATGGCTGGGATAGTTTTCAACAAATTTATAGAACCTGTTTACCAAGAGACCGTACAATCTAGGAAAACATAAGTGAATTAGTTCCTGAGTAATCTGTTTCTCTAAGTTATGTGAGTTTTAGAGAAGACAATGATGCTGCCTGGATCCTGCAGAATAAATTACTGGGACTCTAGTGCCCCCAAATGCCCTTGATCCCAGGAACCCCAAGAGCTCTCTGAAAGGAGTGGCCGGGACTCTGGGTCTCATGTTGCCTGGCACCTCCTGGCACAGGTGCTGCCCTTGCCCGGTGTTCCTCGGGAGGTTGCTTAGCAAGTATTTTACTTTGGTTATGGTGGGAGATGCTTCTGTTCCTATCAGTGTTTACAATTATTAAGATCCCGAAGGCTGTCTTGGCCCATCTGATTTTTTTTTTTTTTTTTTTTTTTTTTTTTTTGGTTGCAGCCATCACTGTTGTTTGGTGGGTCTGGGCTGGGGATTCGAACCCGCCACCTTAGGTGTACGTGGCTGGTGCCTTAGCCGGTTGAGCTATAGGCGCCGAGCCGCCCATCTGATTTTTTACCTTAATCTTAAAAAACTAAACGCTTAGGATTGGCTTCTTGAGGCCAGGCAAGCACATCCAATGTTGGAGTCGAGACACACTGTGCCACACTAGCCACAAATCAGTGCCCCAAGACACTGTCCTCAGACCAGAGACCATCACTCAGATCAGGGCTCCAAGACAGTGTCCTCAGACCAGAGGCCATCACTCAATTCAGGGCTCCAAGACAGTGTCCTCAGACCATCATTCAAATCAGTGCTCCAAAACAGTGTCCTCAGACCAGAGACCGTCACTCAAATCAGGGTTCCAAGACAGTGTCCTCAGACCAGAGACTGTCACTCAAATCAGGGCTCCAAGACAGTGTCCTCAGGCCATCACTCAAATCAGGGCTCCCAGACAGTGTCCTCAGGCCATCATGCTCCTGTTTTTAGGGAATATTCTTGGCTTTCTGGGATGATTGCCTCTTACAGAGATGGGCCCCTTTGTTTCCTGTCTTAGAGAACGTGACTGCTAGTCCAAGGACCTCCTTACTGTGCAGGAGGCAGCTGGTACCTGCTCACTTTCTCTGGCTCCTCCAGAGTTCCTTGGCGTCAGATTTAGCTAAGCCGGAGTCCACACTGCAGTGAAAGAGAAGAGACTTGGGAGGGACGTGACGAGCATGGGAGCCAGCAAGAAAGGACTCACACTTGTTCTGATACCCCAAACAATTGACTGGACTTTTAAATCCCTTCCCAACCCTGAGGTTGTTCGATATTTGTGAAATCCTGAGGATGACAGCCTGTGCCGCCCGGAGGTCATCTGCACACCACCTGCTCTGTGAATGTGCTGTTTCAAGAATGAGCAATCTTGTCTCTCCTCCTCTTGGTGGTACCTGTCCCTTCCAAAGCCTTCTGCCAGCACCTCAGTGCAATCCGAACCATCGGATGTGGGCTCGGGTCTCCCCTGTGTCCTCTGCCTGGAATGCTTGTCCTGTGCCTGAGATCTGACTTCATTAGAGATGCCTCCCTTGATGACCCAACCTGGGGCAGTCACTTGATCACATCACCCTCTTAATTCACACTTTTTGCTTAGAAAATTATTTTTCTTTATTGGTTTATCTACTGTCTCTATCCATCAGTTTGTAAACTCCAGGAGACCTTGGCACATGTACTCAAATGTTTGTTGCACACACACATATGTTCATACATGAGGTCTAAGAGAGAAAGTTACTGGGCACAGTTACTTTAACCTTAACTTGCTGGCTGGGCACAGTGGCTCATGCCTGTAATCCTGGCACTTTGGGAAGCTGAGTCAAGAGCATCGCCAGAGTTCAGGAGTTCAAGATCAGCCTGAGCAAGAGTGAGACCCTGTCTCTACTAAAAATAGGAAAATTACCCAGGCATTGTGGTGGGTTCCTGAAGACCCAGTTACTTGGGAGGCTGAGGCAGGAGGGTCGCCTGCACCCAGGAGTTTGAGGTTTCAGTGTGGGAGGCTGACACCACGGCACTCGAGCCTGGGGTACAGAGTCAGACTCTGTCTTAACAAAACGAAGAAAAAGACTTTGTCATTTTGCCTAAGCTCAGCCCTCCAGGGAAAGAATGTCCTGTGTAACCACAAGGTGTCCCTTCTGAAGCTGAGACTTGACACGCCTGCGGCATAGAAATCGGTACTTTTAAAGGCCACCAGGTGGTGCTGTTGACACACTTTTATTCACAGGCAACCGCGTTTGTTGAAAAGCTTCCCGCCGCGGTTGAAGCAGGTGATGCACACTCACTCTTCCTCATCTGTTTTCACCTCACTTTCACAAAAACACATTTCAAGGGCAATGGCTGAAACCACCCTGTAAAAAAGAAGGGGAAGATTAACTGGTGGAATAAAAACCTGAAGAACTCCAGCAAGGGTTTGCATTCAGTCATAATTTCTAAGATTTCATATTCTTAAATTCTTCGGTATTGTTTCTTGCGATTTTTAGAAAGAGCCTAAAACATCTAGACTCCGGCTTCTCTAATTTCGTGTACTGGTCCAGGCAGGACTTCCGAGCCCCCGCAGAGCCTCTGCGCCTGCCTGCCTGGCCCCACATCAGAGTCCCTGCTGGCTGGCTCACTCAGGCTTCCCAGACGATCCCGTCCCATCCAGGTGCTGGAGCCGTTTTTCCTGGGACAAATCTACCCACCAGTCTCCCTTGGTGCTTGCTGGTTCTGACCACCAGTTCTGGGCTTCAACCTGGTCCCGGAGCAGCATCCCCTGAGTTGTGTTTTCAGAAGTTTATTGTTAATGGGCGTCTCCCCATCCCCAGAAGAAGGCAGTTTCCCATCTGTTTGTTCTTTACCACGGAATTTCTTAGCGGTTCACTCTAAGTTCTAAGGAGTGTGCAGTGTGGGATGCAGGGCGTCTCCTCCGAGCCCGCTGCAGGAGACACTGTCTAGTTGGAGATTCTCTGCTCCGGTCGTCAGAAATGTTTGCCCACAGCTTCATCTTGTTTTATTTTTTTAAATCATTTTTGATGGAGTATTAATATAAGGGTATAAACAATTAGATACGATGTTTGCCAGTGTTAGGTTCCTCTTGTAGTGTGTCCTGCACCAGGAGGTGTGTCGGGCCCTTTGCCCAATCGGTGGGAGCAGCCCGGTTCCCCTCCCCTCCCCTCCTCTCTTCTCCCATCCCCCAACTTGAATTAAATTGAGTTTTTCTCTTGTGTGGACGTGGATTAGTTCCTCTAAAGGCTTCCTGTTAGTATTGAGTACACTGGAGACTTGCTTCACCATTGCTGAATGAAGTGTATTCCATGGTGAACATATACCATAGTTTATTAATTGATTCCGGGATTGATGGGCACTTGGGTTAGTTCCATATCTTGGCCACTGTAAAGCACAGATTCTTCATTAATAGTGATGTGGCTATTTACACCTGCCTGATTCCCCGCAAAGGGTGAGGAGACTGACGGTGTGACTTTGATGAGTTCCTTGGCCGTGAGACCTCCATGGCCCTGTCTCAGTGGGGACCATAGCTGCATTGTGGCCACTGCTGAGGGAGGGACAAATGACGTGGTCTATGAGAAAATGGTATGTCCAGAAGGATGTGAGAATTAGCCTAACTGGTAATGAAAAGAATGCAAGTAGTTTTAAAAGTCACATGGATTCACAAGGCTTACGCTAAAATGGCGGTTCCCGTTCATTTCCGGGTTTCTACTTCATCTTTCCCAGCTCTTTTAGAGGCTTCCCCTGGTACTGACCAGCCTGTGTCTAAATAAAGTGCTAGTTCCTGGTTTCCCATTTTAGACGTGAAGTATTGACATCCTTTAACCTGGAGGATGAGGATAACATGCCGTGCTGGGTCACTGCAGACACGCACACATACACACACATGTGCACACACATACACACACGCACACTCACACATGTATACACATGCACACACGCTTAACAGTCATTCACATATACACATGCACACATATACACATGCACACACATGCATGCACACTCACACATGTATACATATGCACACACATGCTTACACACTCATACACACATACACATGCATGCACACATGCTCACATATACACAGGCACACACACGCACACTCACACGCAGACACACATACATGCACACGCTCACACACATGCACCTGACTGGGAAATGCGTGGGCAAGCCTAGTTTGCTAGCACGGCATCGTGGTGAGAAGAATAACAGTCTCCCAGAGACACCTATGTTCTAACCCCCAGAACCTTTTAATGTGTGGGGTTTCATGGCAGAGAGGAATTAAGGTTGCAAAGAAGTTCCTTTTAAAATCGGGAGATTATCCACAGGTACAGTGCAGTCACAAGCATCCTTAAAAGTGGGAGAGGCTAGGAGAAGAGTCCGAGAAGGAGTCGTGAAGTGAACCTGAGTCCTGCCCTGTGGAAGGACGCCCTAGATGCTGCTGGCTTGGAAGACAGAGAAAGGCAGTGGTGAGCCAGGGCATGTGATCTGGAAACTGGAAATAGGAAAGGAGGAAATTAACTCTGCCCTAATCTCTCCAGAGAGGAACACAGCTCTGCCAACAGCTGGGCCCAGCGAGGCTCATGGCAGACCTCTGAACTTTAGAATCGCAAGGCAATAAATATATGTTCTTTAAACCACAAGGTTGGTTACAGCAGCTATTGAAAATGAATAATACATTTACAGGCTGGGGACCCACTAGTGTCACAGCTAAGGAAGTAGGGAGAGTCCAAAGAGCCAGGAAAATGTCCTTGAGACCTTAGCTGGGGAGAGGAACTACGCCTCTGGTCTCTTGCCTAGATCTTTCCCCAATCCTTCACTGTGACCTTGTTAGCTCACTGACAAGAGCTAATGATGCCTTCAAGAGCAGTCTTTAAAAGATTTCACCTGCCTTTTTAATTTCTTTTCAGAAGGATGTTCTGAACTGCTGAGTGCTCCACGACCAGGAGCAGAAGTCATCTTAGCACCCTCGGCAGAAGGACTCTGAGCACTGGTGTTTACTCCAGTAGGCTTTAATACAACGGATCCCCCAGGGTCCTTGCAAAAGGAATCACGTCTATATGGATATATTTCTCTTACGTTGTAAAGATATACTTAAATATCTTCTAAAAGAGAAATAAACACTCAGCCCCAAAACATATTTTAGATTTCCCAACGGAGGCAGTTTGGAAAATGACTGAAATTATTTTTGTGAACTGAAAAGATGTTCTTCTGAGCTCCCCTTAATTACCTGACTCATTCATTAAAAATGCATCACTGGGGCTTTCACTGGTTTCCTGTGCCAGGGCTCCAAATATTGTCAGTGCGCACGTCTCAGCCTCACAGAAGTCATAATCCAGCTAAAAGCAGACAGGTGAAAACCAGCTCCAGTGATAAATATGCATAAGCTTGTGTGATGAAATGTGCATATATTACAAAACCCAACTCGCCTAACAGCAGGAAAGTACATTCGTGAACCATTGTGCTTTGCTGACTATTTATTATAAACTCTCACATCTGTTCATAGTAGTTGACTACATTTGGATTTCTCTGAGAAATTCAAAAGCATGTATACAATCTAGAGTTTTATTTATTGATAACCAGTAGAACCTATGAAGAAAAGTGGTATAAATAATAGTCTAGGCTTGGCACCTGTGGCTCAAGCGGCTAAGGCGCCAGCCACGTACACCTAAGGTGGCGGGTTCGAATCCAGCCCGGGTCCGCCAAACAACAATGACGGCTGCAACCAAAAAATAGCCAGGCGTTGTGGCGGGCGCCTGTGGTCCCAGCTACTTGGGAGGCTGAGGCAGGAGACTCACTTGAGCCCAAGGGTTGGAGGTTGCTGTGAGCTGTGATGCCACGGCACTCTACCCAGGGGGACAGCTTGAGGCTCTGCCTCAAAAAAAAAAAAAACAAAAAAACAAATAATAGTCTAGAGAGCAGGCCCAGGATCCAGACCAGATGGATGTGAGTCTGGTTCTCTACCTGCTGGTTTGCTGAGACGTGCGCCTCCCTCGTCCCTCTCTTTGCTTTTCTGTGACATGGGGACAGCCGCACCTGTTCTAATGCTGCTGTGTGGAACCCCGGATCTCATGCATGATGCACTTGGAGTCAGGTTTGGCACGTGGGAAAGCACTTCTTAAGGTGTGATGACAGTTAAACATTCACTTAGGGAAACTGAAGTACTTTGTAAGTTATTGCCAACAACAGAGAAAGAGGGAAAGGGGAAAATCCATTTTATTGCCAGCCAAGAAACATTTAAAACACATACCCTCCCTGCGCTGCCTTAAACATGAAGTGTACAGAGAAGTGTCTACTTTATCCTTCCAAAATAACTTTCTGGGTTTTTTTATCCCCTCCCTGCTATCCTTCCTGGCTTCTGGGAACCATCATTCTACTCTCTGTGTCCATGAGATCGATTTTTTTTTTTTTAATAGTTAGGTCACACAAACCAGAGGATGGGAGATTTGTCCTTCTGTGGTTGGCCTGCTCCCGACCTTATTCCAGATCTTAGAGGAAAGGCTTTCAGGTCCCCCATTCATGATTGGTCTGTTACATGTAGGAGACGCCAACATCCGAGCAAGATGATCTGCAGCTGAGGCGTGGAGGTTCCTCCACAGTGGGAGGAGCCCGTGCCCTCAGCACGTGTCATTGTTAATTACTCCCCTCACCTGTGTTGTTCCGGCTGGTGCGGAGGTTGGTTGCTCGGGGCTACCCGGAAATCCGCTTCTCGCCTGGTTCCTTCCTGCGTGACCAGGGCGACAGGAGCCCCACTGGTCGCAACAGTTACATATGCCTTTCTATGGTGTTGGGGTAAGTTCCTTCTACACCCAGTTTTTTGAGAGTTTTTATCGTGAGGTGATGTTAAATTCTATCACGTGATTTTCAGCATCCATTGAAATGAGTATATGATTTTTGTTCTTCGTTCTGTTAATATGGTGTACCATGTTGATTGATTTGTGTGTCGACTCATCCTTGTGTACCTGGGATGAATCCCACTTGATCATGATGAAGAATCTTTTCATATATCGTTGAATTCGGTGTGCTAGTATTTTGTTGAGGATTTTTTTCTTTTTCTTTTTGAGACAGAGTCTGACTATGTTAGACTCTGGTAGAGTGCCATGGTGTTACAGCTCACAGCAACCTCAAACTCTTGGGCTTAAGTGATTCTCTTGCCTCAGCCTCCCAAGTAGCTGGGACCCACCACAATGCCCGGTTATTTTTTGTTGCAGTTGTCATTGTTTAGCAGGCCCAGGCCGGGTCAGAACTTGCCACCCTCGGTGTATGTGGCTGGCAATGTAACTACTGTGCTACAGGCGCCGAGCCAATGTTTCCTTTCTTAACTCTGATTTTTTTTGGATCTTTTCTCTCTTTTCCTTAGTCTGGCTAAAGATGAAGCTACTTTGTTTATCTTTTCAAAAACACACTGGTTGTGTCATTGATTTTTTGCATTTTTTGTGTCCGTTTCATTTATTTCTGCTCTGATCTTTATTATTGATTTTCGTTTTGGTTTGCTCACGTTTTTCTAGTTCTTTGAGATGCGTTGTTAGGTTGTTTATTTGAAGCTTTTCTACTTTTTGGATCTGGCCACTCATTGCTATAAACTTTTGTTACTGCCTTTTCTGTATCCCATAGATTTTGTTATGTTTTTCCATTTTCATTTTTTTGAGAACTTTTAAAATTTCCTTCTCGGCCAGGGTTAGACATCTCTACTAAAAACAGGAAAACTAGCCAGGCTCAGCTGCTGGAGAGGCTGAGGCAAGAGAGTCACGAGCCCAAGAGGTTGAACACAACAGAAGGGCCACAGAGTGAGACTCGCAAAAAAAAATTAATTAAACAATAAGATGAAATAAAATAAAATTTCCTTCATAATCTCTGTACTGATCCACTCATTCAGGAATATATTGTCAAATTTCTATGTGTTTGTTTAGATTATACTGTTCCTCTCGTTGTTGATTTCTGGTTTTATGCCATTGTGGTCAGAGAAAATGCTTGGTATGATTTCAATTTTTAAATTCTTTGAGGCTTGTTTTGTGGCCTAACATGTGGTCTCTATTCTTGAGAATGATCCATGAGCTGAGAAGAAGAATGTGACTTCTGTAGCTATTGAACGAGACACTCTGTAAATAGCAGTTAGGTCCGTTTGGTCTCTAGTGCAGGTTAAGTTCAAATGTTTCTTTGTTGATATTCTGCCTTGATGACTGGCCCAATGCTAAAGTAGGGTGTTGAGGTCTCCAGTGAATATTGTATTGGGATCTAGCTCTCTCTTTACCTCTGATAATATTTGCTTTGTATATGTGGAAGCTCAATGTTGGGTCCATATATATTTAGAATTGTTAGATGCTCTGGTTGAATTGACTCCTTTATCGAGATGTGCGGCCAGGCAGCAGAGGGACTGCGGGAGACCCAGAGCCCTGCAGTGCCCTCGTGGGGCTGGAGGAAGAGGAAGAGGGGGCTTGTCTTTGGCCCTGTTAGCCCAGGAGGACTCTCTTCTCACGGCTCTGTGCCTAAACTCCCAGCCATACCATAGTGACAGGGCCTGGCTCCTAGAAGCTGGCTGGGATCTGTTGGCAGCTCTGGGCACTGACTGGAGCTGGGACCTGGCAGGCCTGAGGAACAGCTCCAGGGGAACAGGTAGCTTTCCTCCTCAGAACCCTGGGTTTCTGGAAGGCAGAAAGGTCTCCTCTTGAGAAACCGCCTCAGCCTTGGGGTGAGGGGTGGGAGAAGCACCTGGCTAAGGGAGGGCCAGGGTGGGGGAAGGAGGGTGAGGCCACACAGGCTCCGTGGGGGCAACCAGAGCCACTTCTGTCCAGATGGTTCTTGGAGCAGCCATCCCTGACTCCAGGAAGTCATTTCCTGCAACCGATAATGAAGATGACGCACTGGAAGCTGGTGGCTGTGAGGAGGGTGGGGCACAGGGGCCACTCATCCAGCCCAACGCTGGAACCAGAGGTAGGGGGAGGTGGCCTGGAGCCGGGAGCCCCCACCTCCCCAGGACGAAGGCCAGGGCCCCTGAGCACTGGAGTGACAAAGCCCGGTGCTGGGGGCTGGGGGTGGGGTTGTCTTATTTATTTGCTGCTGCCGTCTCCACTGTCCTTTGCACTGGTGACCTTGGGAAGCCTTTTGTTCCTCCTGTCCCAGTTTGGTTTCCATGGGAACCTGAGTGGCAGCGTCATCTCAGGGCTGAGGCAGAATGCCTCGGGATGCCAGGAATACCTCGGGGAAACTGCCAGAGAGGAGCCCCTCAGAGTGGCTGGCACAGCACTTCTGCAGCTGACTCTATCTCCTCCCAGGGTTCAGGTGTCTGCTTTGTGTCCCCAAGTTAATAGAGGCTGTGGTCTTGAAGGGGGGCAGGTACTCTCTCAACGTCCTCTGCCTCTCTGCACTCAGCAAATGTCTGGTCCTGGCTGTGTGATATTTGCTTGCTGGGTAAATTCACAGGCAAAGGCTCTGATAGAATTAAGTCATTTCAAGCCCACTTAATAAATCCAGGTAAAAACCCTGGACTTTTAAAATTCTGTCCTCTCCCTGAATTTGCCACCTGCCAATAATGCCATCATGGCAGAGTTACGAACTGTAGGAGATATATTTCACTTAAGTTCTCAAAAAAAAAAAAAAAAGTGAGTGATATACCTTAAAGAGTGGCCACTATAGCCCAGCTGGTTGACAGCCACTGAACTCTCTGGAATGTGGGACAAGGACAGATTTGTGGTGAGCTGTTTCCTAACTTCAGTCCCAGGCTGCACAATCTGGGGTTAAATCCCAGGTCTGCCACCAAGAAGCTGTGTGTACCTGGTGGGGCACCTGGCCTGAACCTCAGTGTCCTGGTCCATAAGATGTGACAATGACAGATTCCATGCCATGGATCTCTGTGAATATTACAGGAACCACCAGGATATACTAAGAACAGCCCCTCCCCATAGAGTCCTGGGTAGCTTATCGTTGCTGTCACCATATCTTGTACATTCCAAGGTTCATTTTTCCCCCATTCCTTGTCTCTGAAATCCAAAATTTTTTGTCCTCTTGGTACAGGGAATAATGACATGCCTTAGGGTGGACTGTGTGTCAGATTCACTGAAATTAATCATTTCTGTTGCTGTTATTTATTCCTCTCCTCCAGCACCGTGTCTGGTAAGGACTCCATACACTTTGGAAAGAATAAATTCTCTCCCCCCTATGGGAGGACTGGGTCTTTCCTTCCTGGATTGACTTAGAGACGGGCTGTCCTATCTGTCAGGTGAGCTCAGCACCTCTCAGATGGATGTGCTGCCAAGCAAAGGGCTACGATGCTGGACAGGTGGTCATTTCTCTTGCCTTCTTTAGCTACTGGCCAGGTGGGTAGGTAGGTTGCCTTATTTTGTGTCAATCTGGCAATCAGAGGGAGTTTCATGTTTGTAGTGGTCAGGATTCTCCAGAGACCATCTAGAACAGGGGTTCTCAACGTTCCTAATGCCGCGATGTATTTTCATTGTTACAAAGGGGTCGCGACCCACAGGCTGAGAACCACTGATCTAGACAGAGATTTATTTTAAGGAATTGGCTCCAGATCTAAAATCTGCAGGAGCATGTGGGAGACCCAAGAAGGAGCCAGTGTTTCGGTCTGAGTCAGAAGGCGTCTGCGGGTAGAGGGCTCGGACTTGGTGCAACTCAGGCCTTCATCTGATTGAACGAGGCCCACCTGTGGCATGGAGGCCCTAAATGTTAATGTCATTTGGAAAATACCTTCATAGAAACACCCAGCACAATGTCTGATCAAACATCTGGGCACTGTGGTCAAAGCACAACACATAGATTTAGTCACTGCAGCGTCTCCTGGGAAAGGCTCCTGTGGTGAAGGCTGGCGTCTGTGGAAGCCCCTGCCCACCCAGGGGACACTCCCAACTTCCCCGGCACAGTCCTGATGGGCGAGCTCAGCCCACCGTGGAGTCTTCTATTATCCACACAACCTGATGCTGTGGTAGGAGTACCTTTACCTTTTAGATAAAGGAAAAAAATCATATTTTAATGACTTATTTATAGATAACTCTGGGAAACTAGCCAATGCATTATTCAAATCCAGGTTTATCTGTCATATCTGTATAATAGTAATTTCTGTTGCTATTGTTTTATTACTCTATTTAACACTTAGGTTTACTATTCGCAGACACTGTTCTAGCAGTTTTCATATGTGACCTCTTTTAATTAACTCACTATCCTGTCACCCCCTAGAGTTCTGAGATGCTCAGGTCATCTGAAGGTGGGACAGGTCTATAGTCCCCGTGGTCTGGGCACATCCTGGAGGGCTCTGGTTTCTCCCCTCTCACTGGCCAACCTCCCTTCCTGGCTTTCACTGAGCAGCTGGTGACGGGGGCTCAGCCTGGACCAAGGCCCTGCTTGTTCACACCTCATCTGCCCATAGCACTTTCTGATGTCTTCGGGGCTTAGCGCCTGTCTCCAGGTGTGGGGAGCGGGCTGTGAGCGGCAGGGCCCCCACAGCCTCAGAAATGCTCAGAGAGTGACCCCAAACCACTGCTCCTCCTCTAATAACACTTTCGCCACCTGCCAGAGGTCACGTAGCCTAGGCGCACTTTCCTTGTTATTGGCAAGCACACAGGCTTTCCTCTTTAAGGGTGATCTCGGCCCCATGTGCTAAGATTTACCCAATGCCAGAGGCTGCAGAGCAGTGAGGCAGCCATACTCGGGTGCATCAGCCTCTCTTCTGAGGCCCTTGTGGAGTCGGGACAGGCGTGTGCTCCCAGCTGCTTTTGCTTCGGCAGCTACTTTGAGGCTCAGCCTCCTGATGACCAGAGGTCAGTTGCTGGGGTTTGCCTTTCTGGAGGGGAGTGTGCGTGGTGGAGGTTAGAATGGGCTGATTAGGCTGCCGAGCAGGCAGAAAGAAAGACAATAATTCCTCTTACTGGGGCGCAATTACGTTATCCACCTGAAGCCTGGCAGCAAATCATTAGCTTTACAAGCTTGGGGAAAGCTACCTACCTCCAGAGTTGAGATTGAGGAACCTCTAACTGTTCCCCTATTTCACTGTCCATCTCCAGCAGGGAGCAGTCTGGAGCGGTCAGCACCCCCTTTCCCCTAATGGCAGGTAGAGCTTCTGTTTGGAGAGGGAGGATGGATACAGGATCCCCTGGTTATCGATTGTTCTTGAAGATGGCAAATGTTTTGCTTACTGTCTGTTCCTCCTTTTGGTGTGAACCCTTGTGGTCTCTGGTCAATTATGGCCAATGGCTCTGACCCAGGTTCCTTTTGGAAAGCTTCCTTTGTGCCTCTTCTAGTTGATACTTACTCTGGTTTCATTTTTGCCTCTGGGCACTCTGGTGATGCGTTGCTCATGGTTTAAATGCTTTTGCTATTCTAGGAATTCAGGACTCCTCAGGACAGATAAATGGTCCTGCTTATCCAGAAAAGCCTTTTCTTTTTCCTCCACTTTCTATATCGCTCTCAAAACAGGTATTCCAGACAAGATTTACCCAACCTTCTTAAGATGCTGTATACATAAAGCTGTTTCCACGGTCCAGGGGCTGGCTGCGGCCGTCAGCTGCGTCAGACCTCCCCTCGCCATCCTCACTCTCCTTTCCCGTCTGTCTTGGCTTTATTTTCCCATTTCCCACCATTTCCACTCAAGTCCACTCTCCCTCCCCACACTGGGTCACGAGAGGTCTCGCTCCTCCGACTGTTTTGTGAGATCCACGTAGCACGTGTTTGAGGAGAGGGGGACACAGAGGACCAGAATGCTCCCAGATCCACCACCCTGCACTCACCTGCTGCCTGGCCTTAATTGGCACTGGTGGAGGTCCTCTTCCTCTCGGGAAACATGTGCCCTGTGAACGGGACAGCTGTCAGTGTCTGGGTCAGCACTCAGGGCACGGGCAGCGGTGAGCACCTTCTCAGTCTGCCTCCCACATGGAGGGATCCCTGCAGGGACAGCCCACCCGCCTTCCATGTCAGGACGGAGCTGGTGTCTCAGTGACGGGATTGCTAGGCCCATTGGTGGGTGAGGCCACTTCCAGTGCTTCCGGAAGACACAGGTGACTCAGGTGTGGAAGGCGAGTGCCCCGTGGCCCCAGACACCCTCTTCCCTGGGGTACATGGTTCTTTACATCAACTGTGGCTTCAGCGTTTGACCCCTCTAAAACCCATGCTGAAACTTAATCCCCAATATGGTAGTACCGACAGGGACCATTCAGGGGTGATGGGGTCCTGAGTGCACAGGAATGGATGTGTCTGTTCATGGACAAGTGGATTTATAGATTGGCTAACAGGTGAATAAAGGGGCTGGGGGCTTTCTCCGCAGAGGCAGAGAGACTGGAATGAGGACTTTGGCATGTCCGGCCCCCTTGCCAGGGGCTGTCCTGTGCCACCTTGGGACCCTACAGAGTCCCCACCAGTAAGAAGGCTGATGCAGCCTCTCAGCCTGGGAGTTGGGTTTCTTAGCCTCCGTAACTGTAAACCGTAAATCCCTTCTCTTCATAAATTACATAGCTTCAGGTATTCTATTATAAACATCAGAAAATATGACTGAGAAAAAGTGGAACTCAAACTTTCCCAAGCTTGCTCTTCCTCCAGTATTTTCTTAGTGAGTGTTAGTACCATTCATCCCATTGCTCAGGCCCAAAAGGAAGGAACCAGCCTTAACTTCTCTTCCCCTCTCAATCCCCTTCTCTCGTCCACACCACCTGCAGCTGTCCGCAGAGTCCTTTTGCTCCCTGGTCCAGGCCACCAGACTCACCTGCGTGGATGGACACATCTGCTTCACCACCCACTGCCGGTCCCACCCTTCCTCTTGTCATTCTCCACACCAAGGTCAAATCCATCTTTTCAGATCTGACAGTCTCTTTACACTGCTGCCCTCTGAACACTGGCCTGGCCTCTCCACTGCAGACCAGCCCCACTCCTCTCTCTCAGTCTGAGTCTGTCCCAAGTTCCGACGTTCCAACTCCTGTCTTCCTGGGTTTTAATCAAGCTGTTCCCTGTGTCCGGGTCATTCTCCCAGATCCTCACTGTCACTGCATTTACTGTGGTTAACCTGGCAGGGCTGGACTCCTGTCCCTTCCTCAGTCCCTGTCAGGGGCCACCCCGCCCGGCTGCATATTTGCTCCGGGCACTTTGTTCAAAATGCCAACTCAACACTCCCAGCAGAGTGGAGTTGTCGCTTTTTGGTGCCTCCCCCGTCTCCACAATGAGAGCTTCCGTTTGTCTGGTGTCACTGCTGTGCCCTGCCATGTGTGTGGCACACTCTGGACCCACCGAGAACCCACCCAAGGCCCTGGCTTCTCTGCCCTGAGTTTCTGCCCCGACACCACCCATCTGGTCATCACTGTTTCCTGCTGAACAGTCTTGGTGGCTTCAAATGGTCCAGGCCCCCTCTTGTCAACCTCTTCCTGTGGATGAAGGGCCCTAGGTGGTCACAGAAAGCAACTGATGTCAAACCTGAGGTTTCAAGGTTAATTTTAGAAATTTGTGTGAAGTTTGCATTCCGATCTAAATACTCACTTGCTAAAAATAAAAAAAAATACAAGTTATGTTTCCCCACCTTTGCAAGGAAAAGTGATGCACCAAGCATGGTCGCGGCCAGGCCAGGGTCCTGGCCCACCGAGTGTCCACCATGCACTCTCCAGGACATAGTGGCTAACTCCGACAAGTGCAGGAGTAATGTCCCTTATGGTAGGTTCTGACCTGCAGGCCCAGGCTCCACTGGGTTTCCTGAGCCGCAGCGGACAGTCCTCATTCCGGCTGACCAGTTCCTCCTGCAGCCCTTGCTTCTGTGGCTGAGGGCGTTTCTGTGCAGTGGCGGCTTGTTCAGCCCATGTGCAGAGCTGCGGGGAGTGTAAAGCCCCCAGGACAATCCCCAACCAATGAGGGGAAAAAATGGGGCATAAACCCCTGGTTTTCCTTGACCACTTAGTCCTGAGGTGTGTTCTCCATAGTCCGGAGGATCCTGGAGGCCCCACCAGGACCAGGACCCAGTGCCCTGAGTCTTGTCTCTGTCTCTGACTGGGGAGACACCAAACTCAGCAAGTTGGCCCCAGGGTGAAGTTCTGAGTTGGGGTCACTTGCTGGCTAGGTGGGACATCCCTTTGTAATGTGTGCGGGGAGGTGACAACTTACTAAGAGTTGCCAGGCCTGTGGAGGCTTGACATGAGGCACAGACACCAGCTCCAGCAAGCAGGAGACAGGCCGCTGGTGTGATAAGGGGCTGGCTGGTTTCTCACTGCCCGGGGGACTGAAAGAGGGAAGCAGAGGCTCAGCCCCCAGCCACCACCTCAGGGCATGCTTTGAAGCAGGCAGGTCTCCCTGGCATATTTAAGAGACTGTCATCTCCTGTTAGAGGACAGGCTGGGCTGAAAACGAGGCCTGGATTTAGTCATGCTGGTGATGGAGTTGCCAGGCACTAAATGCAAAGCCCCAGCTAACTCCTACAGTTAGGGCCCAGGTGGGGAAGGATGGGCCCCTGAAACCAGGGGCGATTTGTCATTTGGGTCCCCTGGGAAGAATATGCCATGCCTAGATGTGCCAGATCCCTAGAAGGAAGCAGGAACTAAGCAGAGGGGCGGAGGGAGCCTTCAGGTCAGCAGGTCTGATTCCTGCCAAAGGAAATGGGGGGAAGAGGCCGGAGGTGGCAGGAAGATCCTCAGAATGCGGGTGGCTCAGAACACACTCCATGCCCAGGGAAGGCTCCCGCCCCTGCTGCCCTCAGAGGATGGGCTGGGCACTGCTGGGCAGCTGAGCACCCTTGGGTAGTCTGGAAGGGAGACTGCTATCTCCATTTCGCAAAGGAGGTTATTTAAGTAGCATCAGGTCCCCCAGAAAACTATAGATTCAAGGCTTGATTTCATGTGGCTATAGGTGGCATGTGCTTTGTCCCTAACCTCTGTGGCCATGAGGAGGGTCTGCTGTCTGAGACTGGGTGCTTGTTAAGCAGCGGCAGGACTTGGGGTGTACGTGAGCCTTGGCTGCACCTGGGACAGTGCCACCAGCTGAAGAGGTCAGGTGCACTGCAGATGTGATGAGAGCTGCTGGAGACCACAGTCTCACAGCACATCTGGGCTGAGCAGCCTGACGCCGGCTGCAAGGGGAGCTGCAGGACTCTGTGGGCTAAGGCGGCCTTTCTCGATTCCTTTGCTCACATCAGTGGCCACAAGGACTCCATGAGTCCAGGTGCCTGGTGCAGCTGCAGCCCAAGAGCTGTCTCCCTGCCTCAGAGACAGCCAGACTACTGTGGGGCCCAGGGCCATCCCCTTTTGGGACAGAGCCCAGTTTCCTCGTGGTGGCTGTAACCTGTGTCTATACTGGCTGAGCTGCCCTGTGTGTGGTAGGTAGGAAGCCCCCACCGTAGTCCACAGAGGTGACAGCTGCATGGACAGGGAGATCAGAAGGACCTGGGGAAGTTCTGAGTGTGGCCAGCCTCACGATGGTTCCTGACACCCACCCTTAGGGTGAGTTGCTTTTCACCCTTGGGGCCTCTTTTAAAAATGAAGCAGCTATCACTGTCCCCACCCCATCCCGGCCTGGCAAAACACACACACCCTCCTAGGAAGAGGGAACCCAAGAGCAGCAGATCCCAAAGTGTCCGTTTCCAGATTATCAGGATCTGACTGACACAGGATGCACTTTTAAAATGCGCTCCTGGGCACCGTCAGACTGCGGCTGCTGCCAGCTCTCCAGTAACTGCAGGAGCAGCTGTGGGAGGAGGCTGGGTCAGTGCTAACAGGACGGGGGTGATCGCCTGCCTTCCTGAGGCAGAGGAACAGTGCTGGGACATGTCCCCTGGCCTCATGTGGTGCACCACACGCTCTAGAGACTTTGGCGCTATCAACACTATTATATATTAGTTTATCACAGCATTTCCCCTATCACAGGGACAGCTGGCAGGGCCCCAGTCACTGGGAGCTGACCAGGAGGAGAAACCTGAGCAGAGAGGAGGGGGTACGAGAACGCCTCTCTGCCCCCCTCTGCAGAAGGCCTGGTTTCAAGGAGAGAGGTGCTATTAGTAATATTTACAGAGATACCACTTTGAATGAGGCCTTCCCACCAGATCTCATTTGGTTCTTTACTCTTCCTTGAGGTGGGTACTTCTGTGCAGGGAGACTCAGGCTGGACCTGGGCCTGTCAGGCTGCAAAGGTTTCTCCCTCCGAGGTGATGAGGACACTCACAGTACAGATGGCATTGCTTCCTGGTTCCCACTGCGCTGCCTTTGAAAAGCGTGCTGATGTGTTACTGATAGGTGGACCATCAGGGTTTGTGTGTGGTGATTCTAACCGCACATGAGTGGTGAAGGCCAATAAGGAACAAGCGAGCTACGGAGTCATGAGTCAGCGACTACTGTGACTCTTGGGGGCGAGCTGTCTCTGCGTGTGTGTTGTGAATATGTGAGTGAAAACATTACTAGCTGTTGGACATTTCTGGGAGACCCGACCGAAGGGTTGTACTATAGAAACGGTGAGCACCGCCCTGGCCTTGCTGAGAAGGGCAGGACAAGGAGGGGTGTGGCCGGTGGAGATGAGGGGCGCTAACTCAGAGATGCGAAAACCGTCTTGAATAAAGTGCAACTGACTGGAACATTTCATTGAAACCATAAGCAAAGCTGTTTCTGGATTATCTCCTCTAATTCCAGGTATAATAAATGCAAACTAAGTGAGATGGCGGGAGGGGCATTGATGTCAGAATCACATTTTATATTAACCATTAGCAATCAAAGTGCACTGCCCATGGTGAGTTTCCTAAAATTTCCTCCCCGAGGTCTCAGGCTGGAAAAGGAGCCAGCCACGTCATTCCACACACTTTTCTGCCCACCAGGTATTTCAAAGGACTCGACTGTCTCTTCTCCAGTTGATAGGAAAATGCAAATCTGTAAGGAGAATATGGAAATTCGCTCTTTTAAACTAGCAACACGTCAGACATCAGGCTAGAAACCAAGGAGTTGACAGGAAGTTTAAAGGAATGCTTCGAAAATGAAAATAAGGCATTTAAGTGGGCAGTGGAAATCAAAAGGCATCGCAAAGCTACAAAGTAAAAAGAGCTAATTAGAAGAGAAAGTCAGCAGTGTGATGTGCACAGAAGGAAAAAACGCAAGCTGTATTCAGCAGGGAGTGGGTGTCAGTGCAGCCCAGGGATGTGAGAGGGGTGCTCTCAGCACAGTCCTGGGGGGTGGAGTGCGTGGGAAGGCACAGGCCAGGCCAGGTGGGGACAGAGAGGTGGGCTCCTCCCAGGAGGGCAGTGCTGCCCGGCCAGTGGCCTGCACCTGCAGTCCCAGTGACTTGGCATCCTTGACATAAATAGCTTCACCTTCGAGAAAGACTCCATCTTACTTTCATAAGGTTACTGTGCCAGGTAGGACCAGGTGTTTGCCTACTCAACACAGACTACCCCTGACCAGACAAGGGCATAACTCTTCATTATCAACCCTCTCTGGAGGACTCGAGGACTTTAGAGAGAGCAGGATTTCACCAGCTGGACATGGCTATCTCGGTACACACTGTCTCGCTGTTGCTCGCGATCAGCACCAGCCTGGCCACCAAAGCTCTGCCCAAACTACAGACTTGGCCTTGTAAGATGCTGCTGACCATGTGTGTAAGCCCAGGGTGTACTCCTTGTCCTGTCCCTCTGCTTGAACTGGTTTGGTGAACCCCTTTCCTGTCCCCATGTCTCTCAGTGATAAGCGTTACTGTTTGATGTGATCACTTTAACTTTTCATGGTCATACATTGACTCAGTATACGGCTGTGTGTGGGTTGGCTTGGGCCTGTATGCCCAGTGGTACTAACAACTGCCTCCTTGGGAACGCCAGGGGCCTTGTGGCTTTGGTAATGAATGTGCCTCATAAAACTCGGTGGAAAGATGCAGATGTGCACGGACCAGGTTGTGTCCGACCTTGCACTGCCCATGACTCATGCTGCCTTTGCTGTGGTCTCAATGTTTGAAGCCCAATCCCTGCAAGTGACGGTATTAGGAATTGGGGTCTTTGGGAGGTCGAGAGGATGCAGCCCCTGTGATGAGATTAGTGACTTATAAATGAGGCTTGAGGGAACCTGTTTGCCTCGCTGCCAAGTCAGCTCACGTAGACGGTGCCATCTGTGAAGGATCACCAGTACCTGAATCTGTGGGCACCTTGATCTTGGATTTCCCAGGCTTCAGAACTGTGAGCAGTAAGTTTCTGTTTAAAAATTACCTGGTCTCAGGTACTTAATTCCGGCAGCCTGGGTGGGCTAAGACAGTCTTGGTGATGTTGAGTCCACAGAACCTATTCCTGCTTCAGGCACATAGTAGGTGCTCAGTCAGTATTTACGGAATGATGGAGGGTGCAGGGAAACTGAGGCAACAAAGAGGCCTCTGGAGAGCCTTGGGACCTTGTGTGGACTTTTCCCTGGGTTTGCTGTCCTTTCCTTTTAATCCCTTACCACAATGAGGAGGTTGCCGGACGGACTGTCCCACAAAGCTCTACCATGCCCAGAGGGGCCAGTCGGGGTGGACAGCTGCTGGACTAATGCCCAGGTTCCCTGGGAGACATGTGAAGGACTTTACCTCATATACAAAAGGCTGAGAGAACCTCCAAGACAGGGCTGTTCATTGGGCAGAATTCTAGTCTGGTGCTTAATTTGAAGGAGGACAAAGCCTGTCTCGGTAGAGCCACTGATGGGCCGATGGCTGGCAGATGAACAGCCACGTTTCCCTCTGTTGGGTGCCGTCTGTGCTTGGTGAACGTGCTTCCCTCTTGGCCAGCTGTCGCCGAGGCCCAGCGCCCACAGGCTGTCCTCTGTGAGGGGAGCAGATGGTGGGGGAATTCCTGGATGGCCACTGTTTCTCACTTCCCCAGGTGACTACGCGGTTGCTTCAAATCACACAGGGCTGGCTGCAGTCTATTCCGCGAGCACGTCTGTTTCAGAAGTGATTTGGAATGTGACAGTGACACTCAGTGGGTGCACACACAGGAATCCTAAATCCACGTCCCGATCAGCCACTTTCTTACATTCATCAGCCTCATCCTACCCAGCCCAGGCCTCACTTCTCGCTCAGGCCTTCCTCACTTGGTAGAGAAAAGCTCAAAGCACATGTTAATGCACCCAGAATCCTCAGTATTTTTCTTCTGGGATTTAGGATTTTTGCCTCATCCAAGGGAGCCAAAGTTATTTGAATAGCAGCTTCTGGGTAAAAGTAAATAGACCCTTAGCAAAAAAGCCAACAATGCTTCTGTTTCCAAAACTTCTTCCTAGGCAGGTATTTACCATAAAGAAGCAGAGAACCTTTAGTGCTGGAATCTAATAAGGTCTGAAAGAGCCACCTGGCGTGTCCTTGGTGCAGGGCTTCTGCTGGCACCAGCAGGGCGGATCTTCTTAGCCAGTTTTCTAAGGGTAACATTCAGATTTTTTGCTTTTATTAGATATGTGTGTCTAGTTCTCCTTCCCCAAATTGCAATCCAAGCTCCACTGGCAAATGAGCCCATTCAGGGATTCATGCCCCTCCGGTCTGGCATTGAACAATAAGTGCACTCCCCAGGAAAGGGCCACCCCCTTAGGGACACGGAGCCTGTGGGTGTCTTGTTTACATCAGGACCACAGAAAGCAGCCCCACCGTTAGTGTTACCAGGGGCTTCTGCTCCCTGCTGATGTGAGGCGCTGACTTGCTTTCAGCCCCAGTCACACACACGCATTTGCTTATGCCTGGTCACTGCGAGTGGGCCCTCCTGAGACACGGGAGGTGCCACACACATCAGGGCTGTGTGGCCTTTCCCAACTTAAAATATTGCTCCTCAGCCTCCATCTAAGCCCTGGTGAGAGGCTTTGTCCTTTCAGAGAGGTCTCAGCAAGGGATCTTCAGTTACCCTCCCCTGTAAATCTCAACCCTTTGATATTGCCCCTGGGGGCCAGAGCAGAAGAAAAGCCCATCTCAAATCCTCTGCTGCTAATGACATTTCCAACAGAAACCTGGTCTTCTCTGGAAGAGTCCTGAAATCCTCTGCTGGCGTGAAATCTCACAGCTTCTTCTGCACCGCCCCCGCTGTTCCGTAATATCAATCAATGTGGGAATTTCAACATGAATGCGTCCTGCCAGACCAGGGGCTCCCTAAAGTGGATGTTTTCAAAATTTCAAAGGATGTGGATATTTTAAAAGTTACTCATTACTTAGGCAATGTGGATTCTGAATATTTAAAATTAAGAACGCATGCTTTCTCCGGGCGACCTAACCGTGAGAGTCCAGACAGCCTCCACCCTCAGCCTGTGTGCCCAGCCTTCCCCGAGTTCTGCCGCACAATTGCCCCGTCCAGCTCCCCCTCCCACCTTTGCCCATGTGCCCTCCGCAACACCAGCTCACATGTTGACATTGCATGTTTGGGGGTAACAAAAAAAGAACAGCAAGTTTGCTAAAACTGGCAATGAGGTTGAATGGGAAGCTAGCAGCCATCTGTGCGAAAGAAGAAAGGCTCTCTAAGGTCAATCTGTTTTATTGGGTGAGAATTCAGCAGAGCAGTGATGTTCTTTATCATAAGAAGACTGGCAAATCCTACAGAGAGAAGGAGATTTAACACAGGCGTGGGCGGATGTTGTTAGCAGAAAGCAACCAGGACAGCGTCCGTGGCTTTCCCCCAGAAGTACGTCTAATCCTTTTTCACAGCTCATTAGTTTTCTGGAAATCAGCAAAAGGTGTTTCCCCCTTATCCTGCTGCTGGAGCTCGTTGCTGTGGGTGGCAGCTGAGCTCTGTGGCAGGCACGTGATCCTAGGGACCCAGGCGCTGCAGACACAAGAGTGCCCTAGGAGGAGGCCCCTTTGGGAGGTGCTTGGCCCCGAGGTCCTTCCTCTTATATACTATCTGTGGCCTTGAGCAGACTGACCAGCCTGGCTGTCCCCAGCCTGCCCACAGGCATACCGCAGGTGCCCAGCAGGTGGCTCACTGCTAGGCTGGCAGAGACGCTTGCTGGGCATAGTTCTAAAGACGTTGGGTAACTTTGGGGTTTTGGCAACTTCAGTGGTTCTCACCTTACACGAGACACAAGGCTGAGGTGGAGACAAGCCATAGGACAGGGAGTGTGACAGGGGCACCTTATTACAGACTTGAGCAGGAAAGGAGCTCCCTAGACTGACCCGGCACCTCTCCTCCATCACAGTAAGTGCCCGAGCCAGGATGTTGAAGCAGCGGCAGGGATGATAGGCAGTGGGTTCTCCAGCTGCCCAGGAGCCCAACAGGGGCACCATCTGCAGGGGAGAGCCATGGGCCCTACACATTCCGTCCTGGGCCATGGCAACCACACCTGTCAGGTGCCAGACTGGTGGAGAGAGGAGGACTAGTGGGAACTTTCATCTTAATTCCTGGAGCCTTCTCCCTTACAGGTGTCTTTCCAGAGAGGAAAGATGTGAACATTAAGGCAGGAAGTCAGCTCCCCAAACGTTCAGGATCTGACAGAGATGCGGCTTTGGGACGCTGGAGACGCCAAAGACTATGGGAGTTACCAGTGACTGCCTAATGCAGCCAGCCTCAGCTCTCCATGGCCCACCAGGAGAGACGGTGTAGGCTCAGCTGAGGTACTGCTGCCTGTAACCTATGAATGGTTTTTATGCAGGAACAATTATTGAAAGTGACCCTTGAAACTCTGTCCATCAGCAGACTTTGCCTTTAATATGTTCATATTTATTCAAGAACTCCCAGAAGATGATCTGAAGAATTTGTCAACTTTTAGTTGGATCACTGGACACTAAGAAAGGGATTTCCTTGGGCTCTAAAGGGTTGTCTTCTGGCGTTTGAGTCTCGGATGGAAAGCAGAAGAGGCACACTGGAATCCGCATTTTACTAGTCCGGTGTAATTTGGCTGCGGCCTGTTGGGGAGCTTTAGATGAGGACTGTATCCTCTCCGATAGCCTCTGTGGCTTCCACAGCAGGCTGAGAGATGTGATTTGGCTCATAGAGGCCACTGCTGAGTCACAGAGCTGCAAGCAGATCCCTGGCCGGTGGGGATGCTTCGAGTCGTAAGTGGAGGTGGGAGTGAGGCCAGCGTCCTGTGGTGCTTCTCATTCTTGCTTAGCGGCCACCCTCTGGGCATAACCCACAGGCCCTGAATGGTTCTAAGACAGGCTTTAGACCCAGTGGGGGGAGGGGAACAGGGTGTCCACATGGTTTTGCTACTAGTGACCCTGGGGTCTGGAACCTGAGCACTCCACCTGTATCCCCTATCCCAGGATACCCAGTCTCAGCACTGGGCTCTCTGCCTCAGACTCCTGATTGTACCCCCCAGGATGCTGTCTGCTCCCCCCCACCATGGGGGGGTGATGCCAACCCACTCCCCTTCCCTCTAAGGCCTGCTTCACCCACAAGGATGCCTGGAACCATAGCGCCTGCCCTGGCCCTGCTAGGAAGACCCTGCTTGCCCACTGCTTCTGCGGCTCTACCTCTGAAGGTTCAGCCCAGGAGCCAAGAACAAGGGCCCCATTAGTCCCCACAGCAGGCAACCCACTAGAGGCAGTTCCCTAGCCAGGGCTGCCTCCCTCCTGTCCCACGGGCCTGACGGGAGGGGGCTTGAGCCTCCCCTTTGCCCTCACTTTCTGCTTCCCTTACTGGCAAGGCACTCTTGTGTCCAGGGCAGGGATATGCCTCCATTTTCAAAGGCCAATTGATAGCTGTGAAAATTGCAGGTGAGGCCCACATAATTCTGTACCTGGGAACACCTGAATTCTTTCTCCAAGTCCAGCACACACTCCCCCCCTCACCATCTGCACTGTCTGCCCTCCTGCACTCCTCCTGGGCTCCAGAGTGTAAAAGCTGAAGCCTCTGCAGTAGCTGATTTTAGGATTATCTTCTACTCTGTTTCTCTTAACAATCACTCCCCTCCCAATTTCCTGCCGACTCCCCTCGCCCCTGTGTTTCCAGGGTAGGTGGACACTCTTCCCTGGGTGTCATCCTGCCCTCCCTGCCCAGTCCACACTATTGGAGTCCTGGCTGCAGGAGCAGGGCCCAGGGGATTCTCAGCACCCACCCCAGTGTTTGTTCAACGTGAGCTTGACAGTAAGGCTGCCATTGCAGTCACCTGTCACTTTTGATTCACATCCCATTATTGGCCTTGATAGTAAAAGCATGCTGAGGTCTGAAGCAGAGCATCTCGGCAACAACTCGAGCAGATGCTTATTTTGAAATGTTCCTGGCTTTCCCTCTCTCATCCTTTCCTCTCTGCCCTCCCTGTCGCAGCGCCCTTGACTTGTTTTGCTCTCTGCAACTCAGCTTTCTCCCCAGATCATAGTACAGGGTCTCTGAGATGGTGAAAGAACACGATGGTGAAAGTTAGAAGCACTTTGAAGGGCTTGGGCCAGTAAAGTCCTAGAAAAGGCCCAGCTGCCAGGGCTTTCCCTTTGGTGGGAGGTGCAGGGCACGGTGAGATTGGGAGTGGGCAGGGACTGGCTGATACCAAGCTTGTGCTCAGGGGGCTCTGTGGCCCCAGGCCACCTTCTGAGATTCATGCTAAGATTATCAACAGGCTACATTGGATTTGTAGAACACAGCAGAAGGAACCATTTCACAGATACAGAGATCGTTGGGGTTATAGATAGACCCTGCAGTGCTCAATAATTGGTCACTGGGGTCTGGTTTATAAGGAATTGAGCCTGGTGACTTGAATGAACCTTAACCCAGAGGGTTCCTTTAGGCTGAATTGCTCCTTTCAGACCCCAGGACAGGCCCTGAGGTTGTGGGAATAAGGAAGGGTGTGACAGCCCTCTCTAGGTGTCAGCCCCTAGAGGAGACTGTGAGAATCAAAGAAGGAAGTGACCCAGTGCCAGTTGGCAGAGACAGGACAGACACCAGCCTATGACGTTCACCTTGGGGAAACCCATCCTGACCTGGCCCCCTGGGCCATTGCTGATGGAGGCAGCACAGCACCGGGGCCCAGGCAAGGTGCCACCTGCTCAGGGAGGCCCTGGCCTGACAGCTGGGAGGGCTGGGTACGTTGTAGCTCCCTAAAGTGCCCCTAATCAGCACAGTTTCTATCTTACCCGACCCCTACTCCCCTTGCAATGTCTGTGTCTGTGTTCATAGAAACCAGGGAGGGGAGGTTGAGAGTGCAGCTCTCACACGGAGCCGCTGGAATCCTGGGACTCACTCAGTCCCTTGGGCTTATCCTCTCCCTCCTGCTCAGTTTCGACATCTGGGTCTGCTTCAGCACAGCCTCCTGGCAGGGGGGTACTAGGGAGGTACTGGAGAAGCCGGCCTTCCCGCTTCATTTCTGCCAGCTCCTTGGCACAGCAACTGGGTGTGTTGGTCTCATAAGTGTCATGGAAGGTGTTGTAGTCCACCTCATAGAAACCCTTTTCCAAGGTGAGGACTGGTGTAAATCGGTGGCCCCAGAGCACCTCTGTATCCATGTAGGAGCTCCTTGCTTGGCAAGTCATGCCTGAGGAAACAGAAATCATATGTATTAAGATGCATTTATCCATCCATCCATCCATCTGTCTAATCATTCATCCCTTCAACCATTCACCCAAGTATCCAATCACCTATCCATCCATCCAGTCACCCCTCCATCCAATTACCCATTCATCCTTCCCATCGCCCATTCATCCATCCATCATCCATCCATCCCATCCTCCATCCAAACATTTATCCATCCTATTATCCATTCATTCATCCCATTGCCCATCCATCCATCCTGTCATCCCATCATCCATTAATCCTACTATTCATCAAGGATTTGCTGAACATCTGCTTTGTGCTAAGCTCAGTGGAGGCATAAAGCTGAGTAAGACATAGTTCTTGCCCTGGAGAAGCTCAAGATTTGTGGAAACAGAAAATTAGAAGTCAACATGCAAGGTCCTGGAGTAGGTTCCTAGAGACTGGAGTGAATACTTTTTGGAACAGGTGGAGGCAGGATTGTGGTACTTGAAAGCAGTATTCAGATCTACAAGACTGAGATGAGAAAAGAGGTGGAAAAGGGACTTGAGCAAAGATAAATTCAAAGCGAGGGAACACAGAGAACCTGACAGGCACTTGGAACATATGGGGATTGTTTTGGGTAGACGCACATGGACAGCGGACTCCACACTCACACACGTGCATGCACACACACACACTCAGAGGACTCCACGCTCACACTCACATGCACACGCACACACCCAGAGCTTGGTTCCTCGATCTGAGGACGGTCCAGTGCCTCTAGTCCCTGTCTACTCAGCCCTTGCCATGCCTGTGTTATTTTTAGGTGTTGCTTTCTCTCCAGAGAGGGAGGGCAGCTTTGTTTATGGATGAGAAGCCTCTGTGCCTAGGGTAACAGCTTTCTGATATTTAATCTTCTAGCCAAGTACAAGCTGTGCTCTCTGGGGGGTTGGGTGGCGGCGGTGGCAGGGGAGCCTTCTCTGGGAGGGTCTCATACATAGCCTCTGGTCAAAGGCTGCTTTCTACCATTTGTGCCCCACTGCCTGGCACCCCCAGCGTACCCTGCACATGGGGGCTCATAGCTGCACTCTGCTCTCAGGGCCCCTGGGTCAGGCCCATCCAGTCAGTACTCAGCGTAGTTGCCCACTCCAGCCTCAGCAGAGGTGTGGATGCCCAAACTGGGCTCTAGCAGCCCTGCCCCGGGCCAGATGTCTGCAGGCCCCTGGGCTCCTCCTGCTCTCCTTCCTGTCCTGCCTCTTGGGACATGGCAGTGGGCTGGAGATGCTGCTGTGTCTCTGTCACCTTTCAGTGCCCTTGGAGAGGATTCTTTAGGGGTCAGGCACGGTGCTGTGTGCGGGCTGCTCCATTTGGTTTGGAATCTTCTCAACTCCTGTGAGACTGAGTCTCCTCACTGTGCTGACAAGTTCAGGAGTTTGGCCAAATGCACACAGGTGACATGTGGCAAAGCTGAATGGCTCAAGCCTTGGCCTGGACCCACAGCCCATGCCGAGTGCCCTAGTGCTCCAGTGAGCCAGGCAGGCCCATCAGAACAGCTGTGGCTGGGGCTTCCTACCCTCAGCTCCTGCCTGCCCCCATAGGCAGAGCAAATATAGCTCATGTCCTGAGAGGGGAGGTGGCCAGTCAGGAAAAGTCAGCTGTGGGCCACTGACTGAGGGGCGCAGAGGGGAGAAGCCAAGATGTCAGGACCTGCTCCCTCTGCTGTGGGGCTGGGAGCAGTGACAGCCATCATGGGAATGATCAGACAAGGCTTTCTTATTTGACCCCTTGTCTCTGACCTGATTCTTCTTTTGTAGCTTTCAAGTATAGCTCTTCCCCCAGAGACTCAGCCTGTGTTCTAATTCTGACCTCAGTGCCAAGGACAGGGTGACCTGGAGCCCCCAGCTCTGCAAGGGGAAGCTTCCTGTATCCTGACCATCCTCAGCCCCAGGGGCTCCCCTGGGTGCCACCATATGCTGCCTGGCCCAGCTCCAGCACCCAGCAGATGGCCAGGCAACCCCCTCTGGCAACAGTCCCTGGAGCCTGTTAGCACCCCTGCCCCCGCCTTCCAAAGGGAGGCTTGCGGACGCTCTGAGTCCCTGCTCTGCGACCAGCTTACAAAGGCTAACAGGGCCCGAGTATTTTAGGAGGCCAGAGTGGTGTGCGAGGTAAAAAGCTCTGGATTTGTAAGTGGAAGACCTGAGTATAAACCACTCACTGTACGAGCCTTTCGGGTTCAGCTTCCATGTCTACAAAGTGAGACTGAAGCCAGCCCTCCATTGTTGTTGGCAAGAATTCGGAAAATACACATGTATCGTTCTGAGCCTGAGAGCGTTTGCAGCAAGTCGTTAGGGCCTGACCTGGTGCTCCATCTAAGGGGGTGGGGGGTGGGGAGGAGGTGGAGAGAGAGGAAGGTGGTAGCCAGACAGGAAGGGAGGGTTTTGCTGGAGGCTCCTCTCTGGCCCCAAGTGGGCGTGTAGGGAAGACTCCCCCAGGCTATGGGCTCCCCGGAGCCTATCTCAGAGATTTGTGCAGTGGACAGCTGAGGGATGTGGAGGCCCTTGGCTACTGGCTACCTGTGGGAGTCAGCAGCCCAGCGGAGCTGCCTGGCAGCAGGGAGGGTGCTCCTTGGGGTGCATGTGGGTGCTAGTGCCTCACTTGGGTGCACTGTCTTTAGCAAGGCAGTGTCCAGGCACACCTGGGTTCACTGAAGCAGCCCTCCAGGGAAGCTGAGGGGCAGGCCTGGGGTGTGGGTGTGTCTCTCAGGAAAGGATTGTGTGAGAGCCCCCAGGAGGTTGGGAGTCCTGCCTCCTGTCCTCCCCTTGTGAAGAGAGACATGGTAAGCGAAGTCTGCTGTAGAGAAACCAGCTCACCTTTGCTTCACCCTGTTTCCCCAAGTCATAGGATCGCTGACTTCAGTTTGGCTAGAACACTTGTTGCAGAAGGGGGCCGTTTAGCCCTGTGGGAATCAGCGCGGGCTCTGGGGGCCCTACCTTGATTCCTTCCTGGCTCTGTGACTAGGTAGCCTTGCTCTTGGGCTAGTGATCTGATCTGTTTCCTCATCTGTGCCTGTGGGAGCATTCAGTGCCATTGTGTTTGTTTAAAGGTTAGGGCTGGCTGGGAGCAGGA
Organism: Galago senegalensis; assembly: GCA_963575145.1. Taxonomy (NCBI): domain Eukaryota; kingdom Metazoa; phylum Chordata; class Mammalia; order Primates; family Galagidae; genus Galago; species Galago senegalensis. The sequence goes on from CAUYTI010115838.1 coordinate 63,084, forward strand.
AAGGTTGGGTCAGTGCTAGCTGCTGTCGTCACAGCAGCCTGGGTGACAGTGCCTCCTGGTCACCATGCAGGACTCCCAGGCACAGGTTCCATCGCTGGGAGTCACAGTGTGGAGGGCAGAAGGCCTTACCTGTTGCTTCCACCATGCCTTCGAGGATGACCACGACTTCAAACTCCTCCTGGTCCAGCTGAGCCCGAGACATCTCCCAGAAGGGACTCTTCTCATTGATCTCATGGGAGATGATGAGGGGTGACACCAGGAAGAGGCGGTCATCGCCGGTGTCAAAGCCCACGTTGATGTCCGTCTGGTTCAGCGGGATGAACTCGCCCTCCTTGGTCTGGCGTGACTTGATGAGCTTGGCACGGATGGAGGCCTCCACGATGTGCGAGTTGCGCAGGTCGCCCACGCGGAACATGAGGCACAGCTTGTCGTCGCGCATGGAGATGACCGCGTTGTTGGAGAACATGAGCGTCTCGGCCCGCTTCTTGGGCTGGCTGATCTTCACGAACATGCAGCCCACCATGAAGGCGTTGACAATGGAGCCCAGAATGGCCTGCACCAGCAGCAGCACGATGCCCTCGGGGCACTTCTCCGTGATCACACGGAAGCCGTACCCGATGGTCGTCTCCGTCTCGATGGAGAACAGGAAGGCGGACACGAAGCCGCTGAGGTTCTCCACGCAGGGGATCCAGTCCTGGTCGCCCACGTGGTCCAGGTCGCCCCGGATGTAGGCAATGAGCCACCAGATGAAACCGAAGAGCAGCCAGGTGGTGGTGTAGACCATGGTGAAGACCAGCAGGTTGAAGCGCCACTTGAGGTCCACCAGCGTGGTGAAGAGGTCGCTCAGGTAGCGGTAGGTCTCGCGCACGTTGCCGTGGTGCACGTTGCACTTGCCGCTCTTCTCCATGTAGCGCTGCCGCGGCTTCTTGCCGTCCGCCAGCAGGCGCGTGCGGTCTGTGGCCACCGGCACGTAGTCGCGGGCCTGCTTGGGAATCTTCCTGGGGTCCCACGGGGTGACTCCGATCTCCATGTCCTGGTTCATAGCATTCCTAGAGTCGCCAGCCATCGCCGCCCGGGGTGCTCTGAATTTCAAAGACAGGGTCAGTTAGTGACTGTCCCGCTTCACAGAAATGCAAGACTGGCGGTCACTCTTCCCAATGGGTGCCCACGGGCCTCTCTTCCACCTACGATGGAGCAGAGTGCACAGTTCAAAAGGGACCCTGTCCTTCCTGCGTCCCTGGAGCCTAGCACAGACTACCATGTAATAGACTCTCAACAGCTTTATGTCCAGTGAATAAATGAAAAGTGCATAGATGCAACCTGCATTCTGACCGGTTTAAAGGATTTGAGAAATCTGGGAGCAACTATAAAAATAATAGTAGCAGGGCCATGCCTGTGGGTCAAGGAGTAGGGCGCAGGCCCCATATACCAGAGGTAGTGGGTTCAAGCCCGGCCTTGGCCAAAAACTGCAAGAAAAAAAAAGCAATAATTTATTAAATGCCTACTATGTTCTATGCCAGGGGTCCTCAAACTTTTTAAACAGGGGGCCAGTTCTCTGTCCCTCAGACCATTGGAGGGCTGGACTGTGGGCCCTGGGATGAGTCGGCTGCTAAGCAGGACAGGCAGAGGTGGCAAAAACGCCCAGCGGGTCGGATAAAGGTCCTAGGCAGGTTGCATGTGGCCCGTGGGCCATATTTTAAGGACACCTGTTTATACATGGATTATCGCTTATTATCACCACGATAACCTTCGTTGTTGGAATCCTAATTACATAAATGTTATATTGTTACTGATGTTTAATAATCTCCTGCCATCAGAATATCAGAACCACAAGGGCAGAATTCTGTGTCTGTTTCCTGATATATTCCAAGTATCTAGAACATGGCTTGGGACATTCTATACATTCAAAAAGTACTTATTGAATAAATGGAAGAATAAGAAAGAGTCCCCAAGAGCTTAGGTGACACTCAGGCCGCTAAGTCCATGGCAAAGCTCATCTTCAGATTCCTGCTCATCTGGCCCAAAGCCTGGGCTCCTTCCTAAAGGAAGGAGGTATACCTCTGGTATACCCTGCTGTCTCTCTCCCGCTGTTTTATAAGAGACCTTTTAGCCTCAGATGAAAGGAGAAAGGCAGCCTCTGTCTGATTCTGCAAATGGTCACTCCCACCATCTGAGTGGGGAGTCTGTGGCCGTCTGAGCACTTACTAAAAGGATATATTGCTGTGTGGACCCACCATTAAAAAATTTGAGTCAGTTATTCCCTGTCCTCTGAGAAATTGAGATGGGCAGGCAGTGCCCTCAAGTTTTCAGAAGGCTTTAAAATGTTTGCAGAGTACACGTCACACTTCAGACACCCAGTCACCTGCAACACCACCCTAGTGCTTTTCTGATAGTCTGTTCAAACCCATTTCAAATGTTTTAAAGGTCCTGATGGTGTTTGAAAGACCACAAGAATCTGTTAAATGTGAAATAACAGCCTAAATTCACGAGCATTTATGAGCCAGGCACTGCACTAAGAAATTTATAGCCATCAGCTCCTCAAGCAAAGCTATGGGACAGATGTTGTTGTTACACCCCCAGGTTTTAGATAAGGAGCAGGAAGCTCAAGCAGCCTGTGTCCTGGTGGGTTTGGGATCTAGGCATATGCGGCTCCCACCTAAGGGCACACGGCACCACCTGCTGTACCACGGCCGGCAGATACTGGGGCTCAGGCTGGCAAGCTGCTCCCTCCAGAAAGCTCTGTGGGCTCCTAACCTGGGAGAGGTCACTCAGCGCTTTTCCATCATTTTAAGCAAGTTTTCCTTGACCTTGCGGGTGTTCTCCTTCCCAGGAGTCGGGCCCCCCAGCACCTCCCACCTTCTTTCTCTGAGTGCCTAGGCCACTCTTCCCCGGCATGTTTTCTTCTTCAGGCTCAGACACCAGCTGAAGCCTTGAACATTCCCAAGCAACTATGAACTTATTTAGCTGCTGCTGAAACACTGACAGATTGCCCAGGAACTCGCCCAGCCTTAGGCCACACAACGGGGCTGATCTCCTTGCTGCAGACATGCCTGGGTCTCTTCCACTGCCTGCCGTGAGCACCCGCAGCGCCCTGTGTGTGAGTTTTGCTACTAAGTGCTTTGAACTGGTCATCTCAATGGTAGTGCTTCCGTCTTTGGATGTCACCTGATCTCAGGGCTATCTGGGGCAGTCCCTTCTAGGAAGTACCTTGCTGCCACTTTTGCAATCACTACAGACACAGGTCCAGCTAGAAGGAGCACCAGAAACTGTGTTCCCGATAGAACAACCTGCTGACAGGTCTACGGAGCGCCGAGCCGACTGCCTTGCTGGCCAGCCACAGCCCATGTCCCCATCCTGGGAAGTCAGCTGACCTGGCAGGCTTTTTCCTTTACTGCCTGGGTGGCTGCAGCATGCTCAAGGCAACATTTAAACATCCTACTGACGGGCCACCTGAGGGGCTATTTGTGTCCGACAGCCATTAGCCATTTCCCATTCTGCACAGAGCCACCTGCTCCCTGCTCCCTCCCTCATGTGGCACTGACAAGGTAAATGGAAGAAAGAGGGAGACGCTGAGGGCTTCTTTGGAGATTCCAAGCAGGAGTTTGCTCTGCCCCTAAGTAGGGGACTTGATTCTGAAAACCAGAGGCTCAGAGATGGAGAGACCTGGTGCTGATGCTGAGGCCCTGTGTGCTCCTGGGGCCCCAGCTGCTGGAACCCAGAGTTCCAGGAGGAGTGGAGACCTCCGCAGCCACTGATGTTGGACAGGGCAGGCATAGCGCCTGCGAGAACGAGCCATCGGGCAGGGCGCGGGGGAATGCACATCCTCCTGCCCTCAGCTCTTTGGGGAGAACAGCTTTCTGCTGATTTTCTGCACTGTTTCCTTCTTTATTTTTAAACATACTCACATACGTTCTTCTAGGCGAGGGCCTTGTGCTGTACTAGAAACAGGGAAATGTTTTCTAGGACACTTCAGCCTAATTCTGAAAACTGTTTATGTCTGGCAGGCAGGAAAAGGTAGTCTCCTGATCTGATGTTGGGACACATTCTGCAGAGTCACCTGCAGAAGTAAGTTCTCACTCAAGCCAGGGAGTCTAGCTGGGCATCCAACATACTTGTTCTGTGGTTCAAGGAAAGCCTTAATTTTCTTTGGCTCAGTAAACTCTGTTGTAAATGCCAGATAATATTCTCTGCCTCTGCAGCCTTCAGGAGGCATTGCAGGGATTTGAGAATATATGATACAATCGTCAACGTAACTACAAGTATAATACGTGTATATTTGTAAACTCTCTTTGAATTGAACTGTGATGCAATGTCCCAGCAACCCCATCTAAAGATGAAGAAAGAGAGGCAAAGAACATCTAAGTGTGGGTCTAAAGCCCCAGTGGACAATTTGCAGGGCAGCACTGAGCTGGCCGGCACAGAGCCTCTACTATCCAGATTCGTTAGGGGCAGGTAAAATGTCCATCCTGAAAGCCTGGCCTCCAGTGCTGCATGCCCATCAGGTCAAAAGGCTTTCCAGGAACCATGCAGATGAGTCTGTTCAATCAGGCGTTCAAGGTCCATTGTCCCACTTAGCATGAAGTGAGGCCCTACTCAGGCCAGCCCTGTGTTAGGAGCTGGACACAATGCAGAGAAGATGAGTGCAGAGCCAGCCCCCTGCAGCTCACATTCTAACATAGCCCCTTTGAACCTGGGGTCTCTGCGGGAGAGAGAGGCAAGAGGAAGGCCCTGGCCCAGGCGAGCCAGGTATTCTAGCTGGTCTCTGTGAGACACGGGGAGAGGCACCCAGCAGAGCAAATCCCGTTAGACCTCAGCCAGCCTGTTACCGCTCTTCCTCCTCTAAGCCTGTCATGTGTCTGTGAATGGGGAGCCATGCTCAGAGGTGATGAAAGCTTCTGGAAAAGACAGAGCTTCAAGTCCAGCAAAGTGGTTTAATCCCTTTGATATGAAAACACAAGTGGAGAAAGATTCAAAAGAGGCAGAATCAAAGTCAGTTATATTTCAGATAGTGCATTAGCAAATCTGACATCCATTTAAAGGGACCTCTGTGTTCAGGATTTCAAAAAATACCCACCACAGTGAGAAGCTGTGTCACGGGTGGTACAGAATGGCCGAGTAGTGGTGGCCACAGCCTGACAGAAGCTGCCTGGAGGGGCTCTGGGCTGGGAGTCTTCTCAGACTCGGTTTCCCTGCCTGTGAAAATGGGAACTGCAGCATCTTTATCGATTTCCTTCTTTCTGTCACGTATGGTCAGGACCTGCCTTTCCTGAGAGTCGGGACATGGGATAAAGGTGGAGGAAGAGGACTGGAGGGGACATACTCTGTGCTGTACTGGGGCATTTTATGCTGCTCTCTGTGAGTCTCTGCACCTGCTAAATATGAAATGCTCCAAACCAGTTCATGAATAAGCTGTCCCATTTCCTGCAAGGATTTTCAGGGTTAGCAGGGAGGATTACAGGTGTCATGGACGGAGTGTCCACTAGGATAGAGAAGGCAATGTAAGCAGGCAGACTCGGAGATACCCTTGTGATTCTTGCCTGCTGGTTTATGTCCTTGTCTAATCCCTGGGAGTTGGGAGCCTCACACCCAATATTAGGTTATGCTACATGGCGCAGCTAGCTTTAGGAAGGGAGTCTGCCCTAATTATAGAAGCCCTTGGAAGGGACCAGCCTTTTCTTGAAGCAGAAGAGTCAGATCATTAGAGGAATTAGATGAGAGGAAGATTCTTCTCTCCTGGCTGTAAAGATGGAGAGGCCACCTGGCAGGGAATGTGGGTGACCTCTGGGAGCTGAGAGCAGCCCGCAGCTAACAGCCAGCAAGGAGTCCAGGACTTCAGTCCTGCAACAAAGAACTGAACTTGGCTACAACCCCGGGGGCTTGGAGGAGGGCCCTGAGTTCCAGGTGGGAATACTGACCCTCTGCTGACACCTTGATTTTGCCCTTGTGAGAACAGAGTGGAGCTTAGACACATGGTTTGGCGCCTCTGACCTGTAGAACTTGGGGCTAATAAGTAAGTGCTGCTTCATGACATTAAGTCTGTCGTCATCAGTTATGGCAGACATAGGAAATGCAGCCCAGTGAGGGAAGCCGGATGATGAACTGGATGAGGAGCCGACCCTGGCATCAGACTACTCAAGTTCTATTCTCTGCCTCGAGCTGAGGTTCTTTGGGGAAAGCCATTTCTCTAAGCCTCTGTCACTTTATCTGAATGGAAGATGTGTGTACAGCGCCGGCTCGTGGGAGCTCCCCTGGGCAGCTGCTCTTAGTATTTTCTACCTGAGGCTGCATAAGGGGACGTGGACGGGAGGCCTGAAAGGACCCAAGGATGAGGAAGGAGAATCTTCTAACAGCCCAGTTATCATCCTCATCATATGAAAGGCGAAACTAGGCAGAAACCCAAAGAACCTGCCCAGAGCCACATAGCTGGTGCGTGGGGTGGAGCTAAGCTCCAAACCTGGGTCTCCAGATGGGGGAGGCAGCGGCTCCACAGGGGTGAGCACTGCCTGCAGAGGGGGTTACTTCTCCCCTAACCCCCAAGAGGCTGTGCCTGAGACGAGACCTGAATCCTTCCCCTTCCCGCCCTTCCGCACCTGGGCAGAGACTGGGCTGTGCTCAGGTCTGGGGCGTCCTTCCACTTTGCCTGCCACCCTCATCTCTGCTCCTGCACAGGCTGCTTCTGGCTTCCTGGGTCCTCCCACAGGGCAGGAGGGGGGACACAGCTGGACCTGGGGCCCTGAGCACTGTGGAGTGTGATGCAGGGATTGTCCATGACCCCCCAGCTCCTGTGTGCTGTCCCTGACCGTGCCCATGCTGGGGCTGGGGACAGTGGTCTTCACCTCTGTTCTACCCTCTAGGCCCCTGGCAGCCTGTGAGAAAAGCTGTAGTCCCCCTGCAGGGAGACCAGCGGGGAGGGAGGGAGGCCGAGGAACCCAGGGCAGCCCCCGTCCCCGGTGGGGTTGGATGTGTATGTGTATACTGCTGGAAGCTGGGGGACAGGACCAGGCCCTGCCTGGCAGGTGTCCCTTCCTAGAGGGGGGTCGGTCAGTGCCCCGGCCACCCATGGGCCGACCTACATGCATGGGCTGGCTCCTTCCAGGGGGCCAGGCTGGTTTTCCAGCTTTTCATAATTACCAGCCTTACAACAAACAACCTTTTTTTCTTTTTTATGTTTTGTAGTGTACTCTGAGGTTTAATGGCACAGAGCCCGTAGTATTAAATCTTTAAAAGCCCGTTAGGTATTTCATTTTAAAAAACTCACCATTTTGCAGCTATTTGTCCTATCAACATAGGTTGGAGTCTGTTCTCGAATTCCTGGGTGTTTTATGGCTTTACTTTTTGAACCCAAGTTAGTCTGGGTCATAGCCCACGGGTGGTAGGTGTGGAATTTTGGGGACACTGACACCTGGTTTCATTACTTCATTGGGAGAGTCAATCAGTGAACTCCCACGGAACACCCAAGGGGTGTTTACATTGCACTGGGCCCTGGGGATAGAGGGCAGCAGACTCAACTTCACTGGCTTTCCTGAGCGTCCCAAGCACAGGGATTTTGTCAAAATGCAGGTTCCAAGTCACTAGTTCAGGGATTCCCAGAGTCCGTGTCTTTTCCTAAGGACACCCCACTGGTGTAGCTGTGGCTGGTCCTCAGTCCATACCTGAGGGATGAGACTTCTCTACCCTGGGTGCTGACAGCATGTGGCACCCAGGTGCCACCCCAGGGAACCTGGCCCCAGTGACTCTAATAACCCAGTGGTATGTTCCTGCCCACAGGGAGCTCCCTGCTTGTGGGGAGCACGCAGTGAACACACCTGAGTAGCAGAGAGTGACAGGGAGACCAGGGTACGGCGGGGGTGGTGAGGAAGGTGCCCAGTGAGTAGGGTGAGATAGCAGAGTCGTCCTGACACGAGAACACAGGTGCGAACAGTCATCACAGAGCATTATGTGCCATCTCCAGATCGAGTGCTTTTAAGGAACTATATCATTTAATGCTCACACAACTCTGCTAGGTCTGTCTTAGTATCCTCATTTTACAGATCACAAAAGCCAAGTGACTGAGTAGTTTGCTCAAGGCCACAGGCTTAGGAAGCAGCAAGGCCAGCGTTTGCCTGACTCCCTGCCTCTTAGGGTGCCCCTCCTCAGCCCTCGGGGGTTGACCCAGCTGTTCTGCACCTCTGTAGGACTCAGGCCTAGAGAAACATGCCTAGTATGCAGCCAGGTTGGCAGACACCTGATCCATGCCAGGAAACCAAGCCACAGTTTCCTGCTGTGCTGCCTGGGAGCTTGGTGGTACCCTGGTCCCTCTGGCTGGGGCCGTCCTCTCCCTCCTCCTCCTTCCTCCTGGAGTCCCCATGTTCATCTGACGGTGGCTTCTTCTTTTCCAACTACAGCAGTACTTGCCCCCAAAGGTCCCTAATCGCTCCGAGGAGATGAGGCATCCACCTGTCCTAGGTGAGACCTGCTGTTCTGGTATGGTCACTGCAATGCCCTGGTCAGTCTCAGAAGTGTCTCTGTTTGAACAATGGCTCCACTACAGAAAAAGACTAGTAGCCAGCAGCCACCAATTTCACTTCAACATCTCATGTCGGATTCTCCTTTCTCTAAGGTGGGTCTGAGTCTGTCAGGCCTGAGGGTAGTGTCTCCTTACTCCGACTTTCCCAGTTGGGTGGGGTGTCCATGCTGTAACCAGGATCCATGGGGTGGCGCTGACTCCACCATCTACGCAGGGGTGCAGAGGTCAGTGAGTGCAGCTTCGGGGCTGGGGTCTATCAACTCAGACACTCTGTCCGTGATTATTGGTCGTACATAGACCACAACACTTTCTCCTATTTTTATTCAAATGTGATGTCTTCTCAGACCTTCATTTTCACATTTTTAAGCAAATTTAAAATGTTTAATTCCTTTATTCTAGGAAAAGGCATTATATAAACACATGGTAAATGCAACCAAAAGTTGCTCTGTCTTTTGGGGGCACAGCAGGGAGTGGTGAGGACTGCAGCAAACTGAGCACCACGACTCGGCTCTAGCTGTTATTGCCACGCCAGGTGTGGAGCTGGCACCGTAAGATCCTCCACTTTCTTTTTCCAAAAAAGTCAGAAACTGAAATCTGTGAGCATGAAATTTCTTTTTTTCCATGTTGACAACTAATTTCCTGATTTTATAAACACTAAGCTAGCCAAAGAAAATATATCTGTGAGTCAGATTCAGTATGTCAACTGCCAATTTATATTTCTGGGCTACTGAGTCAGAGAGAGGCCTTTTCCTGCCCCGACATGTGGGACTGTACTTTGAGTTCTGCTGAGGGCAGTGCTAAGAGTTGTGGTAGAGCCAGGCAGGTCTCTGCAAAGCTTTCCTATTTGTACTGATGGGCCCGCAGTTAGCACGATCTGTCCATTTTCAAGATGAAAAAGGCAGGGAACCTAGGGGAAGATGTGGGCTCAGTCCAGGAGGCTGCTTCCCCAGTGCCCTGGTTCTCATGGTCCCGACCAGTCCTGCCTCCTGCCCAAGCCTGTGCCCATAGCCCTGGCTCCTCAGCCTCCTCCGCCATGAGGCTGGCTGCTGTGATGACCCCTGTTCCTTCTGCTCCCTAGGATGGAGGTGGGGGAGCGGGTGATCTCCCAAGCTAGTTTGTGGCTCAGGTGGAATGGCTGCTGATCCGCAACCAGCTGGGAACCGGGGACACGGGTGCTGTGTGTTAAGCCAGGCTGCTCCTTGCTGTGACGGGCTCGCAGGGCGGGGAGGGCACGGTCCTTCTGGCTCTGCTCCCAGCGGGAAACCTGAGAGCGCAGGTTCTCCTGTGTTGCCCATAGCCAGAGTGGCTGGGCCTCCTGGGGCTGTGTGTGTGTGTGAGGGGGGCTGTGTGCCAGGAGCAGGGTGAGGGGCTCTGAGTGGAATACGGAGCTGCAGACAGTGTGGATCTAGGGACAGGCTGTCAGACAGGACACTCCGTCACCATGAGGCATCCCTGCACGCGATGTTCTGTTCCCTGACTGCTGAGCAGTTAAGGGTGGCAGAAGGGAGCTGCTGGCAAGGTGGGAGGGAGGGGACTCCTCAGGAGGCTGAGGGCCCCCACACTGGCCTTGCTCAGACTGACCCTTCACTGGGAGCTGCTGCAGACACGCGAGTCTCCCCTGCTCAGAGCACCTGGCCCTCCATCCTGGGATGGCCTGTCCCTCAGAGGCAAGAGTATTGTTTAGGACAAGTCAAGGAACAAAGCTGAGGGTGTGGGGTGAGGTCCCTCGCGGAGTCACTCAGCTGTCCCTCATCTGGCTCAGCGGCACCGGGAGCACAGCAAGCTCTTAGGGAGCCTCTCTGCTGTCTGTGCTGTGTCCTTCTGGCCCTTCCCCTCCTTTTGTTTTTGCCATAAACATAGGTTCAACTTGTCTCCTGAAGCAGGTGTACTGGCCTCTTGTTTTTCTTTGTGGAATATATGTGTGCACGTGTGCACATGTGTGCGTACGCTCCCCTGAACGGCTGCCTTGCTTACGTTCTCTCACTACATCAGCTCAACACCACCATGGAGTGAGAATGATGTGTCCATTATGCTAATGTGGAGACGGAGATTCAGAACAGGGAGGGAACTTACCCAAGGCCAAATGGCTCGTAAGCAGCAGAACCCAGCTTGTAACCATGCTGCCCTGACTGTGTCCCACTCTCCTGCCTCACAGCCGTTAGAGTCTAACCATCTTGGCTCTGCATCGTAATCCTCACTCCAGGCTCTGAATGACACGTTCACTCCGTGGGTCTCTAACCTGGGTCTCTTTTCCTAGATGAGAAATGAAAGTACCTACAGGAATCATAATGCTGACCAGGAAAATTCCATCCTCCCAAATCCTAACGTAATGTATGTGGCTCCCTAACCTGAACTGGTGTACGTTAAGAGCAGTTATGAAGTCTGCAGTAATACAGTAATGCGCGGAATTATTATTATGGGACAATAACATCCATTTGCATCTCTGTTGGGCTCTTTCTGACTCTAGGCTGGAGAATCCCAGCATATTAGTCCTGCCTTGTAGATGAGCAGGTAGGGGGGACAGGTGCCGACTGACCCAGTCCCAGGGTGCTGGCACCAGAGACACAGAAGTGCTGACTGTGAGTTTATGCAAAACAAAACTGAAATAGTTAACAAGGGGCCTGTGGGGTGGCCCTGACCTCTGGCTGCACAAAGAAGGGGCCACCAGAAAGTGGGTTTGGGGTCTGCAGATCCCTGGGCAGCCCAGACAAGGGGGAGACAACTGGCAGCTCACTCAGCTGGGGTTCTTAGAGGGTTCCCCATCACTCATCTAAAGGGGGCATAAAGTCCCGTCTGCTGTTTTCTGGTGTCTGGGGAGAAACTGTATATTATTGGATGTGGACTAATCCTACGATCACTTTGTCGTTAAATAAACAAAAATACTGAGAGTTTGCAATGAACATGACAGGCAGAGAGAGGAGGGTTGAGTGGTGTTCCACGGAAGGGTTTTTAAAGGATGACGGAGCTCGTATCTAACATGACTGCAGACAGATCTGGCATTTTCCTTGAGGAGTTCAATTCTTTGGAGAAAATACAAAGACAAAAAGACCATTTTGATGATATTTAAAAGATCCCTTTCAGGATGTCTAAGTGGGTCTAAATATACTCAGCCATTTTTAAAAGGGCAGCAATTAGGCCTAATTGGAGGTAGGGAATGTAGATTTGAAAGGTGTAATCACAGGTGAGTACCTTTCAAGTAATTTAGTATGGCGGACGAGCCCGATTACTGAGCAGGGCATCTCGGAGCAGCCCGCGAGCCTGCCATGGAGGCGCCCCACCTGTCCGCCTCCCCTTTGATCAACACTATTTCACTGCCCTCCCTGGTGAGCTGCCGTGGGCCACTCCCAGCTCCCTACATCCATTCACTTTAATAGTCAGCTCTGGTTTTCTTGCACCATCCACATGAGCCCTCCCAGCCCTCTGCAGAAGACGTATGAAAAATCATAAATAAAAGGGCATAGAAATCACATTAACTCACTGTACATTTCCCCCACATTGGTTTCTGTTTGTCTGGTACTGTTCCTTTTTAAGCCGGCCATCTCTCTGAAAGTGAGCAGCGTACTTATAATACATTTTCCTCATTGTGACCCCACACTGTAGGCATTCTGCATTAAATAATAAAGGGGATTAATAATTAAATCAGAATGAAAAAAATACTTGTTTCCTCTCTACAGCTGAAGGGACATATTTCCTGCGCTGGTGCCAATTTATCAGTAATGATTAGAGAATGTGAGATTGGAGAAGTGTGTATGGGACAAGGGCAAGACAGCCCGGGAATGTGGATATGAACATGTTTGCATATAAATAAAAAAGACGTGATGGTAAAAAAGTAAACGAACCAGTGAGAACTAGAGAAACAGGGTATAATAGGTATAATAATCCCAATAATTACAGCAGAAACTTCCTGGGTGTGTACAATACACCTGTTTTTATTCTCGATGGTTTATGTTAATGCATTGAATCATTTAGGAAAAAGTGGGTATTTATGAGGTACTATTTACCCCACTTTATAGAAGACAAAACGGAGGCCTAGGAGGGAGAGTGAATTGCCCCTAGTTTAGTGAGTCGTTGGCTTGGATTTGAACCTGGGTGGAGTGGCCCTGGAGTCACACTCCCAGTGGAAGGAAAGTTAGGAGAAGGGCTTGACCAAATGACCCCCCAAAGAGAAGCCGGCTCATGTCATGGGAGAGTGAATGGAACAGGAGTAGCCGGTGAGAATGGGAGGAGAAAAGGTGAAGTGTGAGGGGGAATCAGAGTGAGGGGTTGAGAATGAAAGAAGGATGAACAAGCAGGGGGTGAAAGTGAAAAGGATGTGGAAGGGAAAGGAAGAGAAAGGAGACGTGGGCGCCAGAATGAGAGCTGGGCGGGAGCAGCTGGCGCTCGGGACGGGAGCTGCGTCTTGAACGCTGCCGGGGGCAACGCTCACCTGCCGTCCTCTTTGACCTCTTCTGTGGCACTTCAACGTAGGTGTCAAGACCCACTTTCCAGAAAGCTATCTGAAGGTCTGAGAAACCAAGTGACGTACCCAAGGTCATACAGCAGGTTCATGGCAGAGCACCGGCAACGGCTGACAGTTACAAAGCACCCAGGAAAGAGATCAGAGAACAGCCACACACCGGGGAAACACAGGGTCCATGATCGGAAGACTCGGGACAGTGAAAATGTCCGTGCTCCCCAGGTTACCACGCAGGTTCAATGCCATTCCCATTCAAAACCCCACAAGAGTTTTTGTAGACATATATAAGATTATTCTAAAATAAATTTCCATGGAAAGGCAAAACGAAAGCGATCAGAATAGATAAAACAAATTTGATTCCTCGCACTTCGTTCTTTTTCAGTCTACTTGAGTTCAAGACTTATTACCGTGATCAAGACCATGTGGTATTGGCAGGAGGACAGACACATAGACTGAGAACCAGACCAGCGAACCCCCAAAATGGACCTTGCAAGTTTACACAGTTTATCATTGACAACCTCCAAGAGGAAGTCGATGGCGGAAAGACGGCCTTTCCTCCCCTGGTGCTGGACCATTGGACATCCAGAGGCAAATAAATGAACTGTGCCCTAAGTGTCAGAACTCACATAAAACTAACTCAAAATGGATCATGGACTTAAGTATAAGAGAGATAAAGTGGTAAAACTTCTAGGAAAAAAACATGGGAGAAACTCTTCAAGAGGTAGGGCAGCAAACGGTTCTTAGATTTGACACCAAATTTCAAGCCATAAACTTGATCGATTAAACTTTATCAAAATTAAAGACATTTGCTCTGGAACAAATCCTTTTAAGAAGATCAAAATTTCGGAGTAGGAGAAGATATGTGCAAACTACAGGTCTGACAAAGATTAGTGTCTACGAGATATTTGAAAACTCTTAAAGCAACAATAACAGCCATTCCAATTGGAAAACGGGAGGAAGATGTGGAGAGTCATTTTGCTGACGGGGACAGGTGGAGGTAACATGAATTAGCAAATATGGAAATGCAAAATAAAACCCTGAAGAGATATCACTACGCCCCTATTGGAATGACTAAATAAAAATTGTGACAACACCAAATGTTTGTAAAGATGTGGAGAAGCCACATCACTCTTATATTGCTGGTGGAAATGTAAGATGGGACAATCACTACAAAAACGGTTTTGCAGCAGTTTTTTTTTTTTTAAACCTAAACATACAACTACCTTATGACCCAACGATTACACGTCTGGACATTTATCCCAGAGAAATGAAAACTTAATGTTTGCATAAAAACTATCACATAAATATTTATAGCAACTTTATTTATAGTAGCCCCAATCTGGAAACACCCTGGATGATTTTCAATGAGCGAATAGTTATAGAGACTATGGAATACTACACAGCAATGAAAAAGGAACACCCCCCCCACACACACGTGTGGATGATTTTCCAGAGAAATATGTGGAATGAAAAAAGCCAATCCCAAAAAGTTACATGCCATAGGACCCTAATTAAAGAACATTCTTGAAATGACAAAAATCGCAGAAATGGAGAACAGGTTGCCAGGGGTTAAGGAGAGGGTGGGACGGGAGGGCAGCGTTATGTGGCCATGTAAGAGAGATCCGTGGCATGGAAACATCATTTGTCCACGTAGACAGTGTACTAATTTTACAAAATATCACGTTCAGGGGAAACTGGGTGAAGCCTGCAGTGGGTCTCTCTGAGTTACTTCTTAGACTGCATGTGAGTCTACAATTAACTCAGAAGGAACGATACCAAAAATAAGAGAATGACTGAAGTAGAAAACGGGGCTGAACTGAAGAAGCAGTAAAGGGCATTTATGATCAAGAGAATGAGCGAGAAAAAGACAAAAATGAAGGGAAAAAACATGAGAGGGGGAGAGAGAAAGAAAGAGAGGGAAGGGGGGGGAGAGAAAATCAAACGCAATCAAGGGCAAATGCTTAAAGGGGGCAGGGGGTGTGATGAGAGGGAGTAAGGGACAAAGGTCGGGCCAGGGGCACCCCCATGGGAAGCCATCCCTGTCCCTGGCCGTCTGCCTGGGCCTCTGCTCCACTGCGTCTCCCCGAGGGGCTGATCTGAGGGAGCTGGAGGGCAGGCAGGCTGGTGTGAGGAACCAGCTTCCAGCGTCCATCTCAGGGGCCTGTGCAATGTCTGGCCTGAGGCAGGAACTCCCTCCATGTCGTTGAAAAGCTATGAGTTCATTTGATGAAGGGTACTTGGTAAAGCAGCTGAGGAGCTAGGGTGAGGAGCCCCTCATGCCCAGGTCCCGTGGGTCACTGTGGATTATTCACAGCCCCGGTATTCTGGCTGTCCTTGTGGCCTGTGTTTGAGGGTCCCTGGGGCTGGGTCCCCCTAGACTCTCACGCCTAGTCCTCAGCAGAGCAATCCTGGGGGGGACTCTGAGGGCAAGACCAAGGTTGGCCCCACACAGCACTTGGGGTGCCCCTGCCTGTCATCCTGGCCTTTTTCTTTTCTGAGCAGCAAGAAATCCTGTGGGATGATGGCAGTGGGGCCACCTGATTGTCAGATGGGGACCTGAAACATGGGCAGTTCGCCCAGCAGCAAAGCACAAGTCCCAGGGCTGGGGATGAGGGGGTGGGGTGGGGTGGGGTGCTCACTCCCTCCCCTCCCCCACCTTCCCTGTCCCTTAGACTCTCTGGCCACCATATGGGTTGATCCCCAGTCACCAGGAAGTGCTGTTGCCACATGCCAACTGGTCAGATTACCCCGACCTTTGGCCCCCAGCCTGCTCTGGTCTGGAACGTTAATGGAACCTAGCATTTAAGCACCAGCCAGGATCTCCAGGGTCATGTGTTGAATAAAGGTTTGGCTCTAACATTTAACTTGACATGGCTCTTGGCAGGGTTACTGCCATCCCAGGCTCTGCTGCTTAGAATAGCTCCCTTATCAGAAGGTCAAGGTAGGAGGAACTAGATTAGCCGCTGCCGGGACAGCCGTGCCAGCCCTAGATGGGGACGCTATCTGCTCCCTTTTAAAATCGTTTCAGGGAAAGCCACTCCACCAGTCTTTTTGAGAAACACAGTCAAGGGTTTTTATTCAAGTGCTTCACTATAATCCTTCGTGTTTGAACTCCAGTTTTCTTTGCCTTATCTTTAGGACAACAGAAGCATTCCTCCATGGCTGACAACTGACCTAATAGTCACCTGGTGATGGGTCGACTCTTGGAAACACAGCCACCCCTCAATGTTTATAACTCGTACGCAGTGAAAATCTTAATAAAACATGGCTCCCTTGACCTACCTAGTGGATCCCTGGGCCCTCTGCTCTCCCCCTGCCGTCCTTCCACCCCCAGCCTAAATAGCCAATCAGTACTGGCTCAGAAAACATCAGGTTTTGCGAGCATTCTCCTAACCGGAAAGCATAACCCTCCCTGACCATCACATTCCAAGGTTTTCAAAAATTAATTATTCCTGGCACATGATAACAAGTAAACAGTTGTTGGATGAATTTAAAAACAAAACCCAGAATCGGACGCACTTTTGAAGCAGCTAAATGCACAGCACACCTGTTGGTGACTTTGCCCACAGAATGGACCAGGAATTAGTCATGTTAAGGGCAATTGGGAACTGGAGAAAGAGCACTCCAGATGCTTCTTCCCCCGTGGGGTCAGCTTCATCTCAGAGGACAAGGGCAGGCTTAAGAGCCTCCCAAATTCCTGGACAAGCCCAGTCAGGAGCTCACAGAAAGCCCCCCAGGGAACTTGTCATGCTGCCTGGACCAGGGCCAGCGAGACCAGAGAGCATGGTGCTAACACCACACTCCTGTTTGTGCCCACACAGGGAAGCTCTCCACACTGCAAAGCACAGCTCACGGGAGTCCCATGGACCTGAGTTCATCCCAGAGAAGGGAGCTAAGCTTTTAGGATAACCCTGGGCTGAGCAAGCAACATGCCCCATCTCGCCCCACTCCATGCCCCCCATGGGCTCATCTCCACCTCCTTCAGCTGAGCTGCTTGCTGGATGGAGAGAACCCAGCCCCTCCGGGATGCTGCCTGCTGCTCAGATGACAGACGCTGCCTGTGAGCAGGGCCAGACTCTCAGAGCAGTGTACGGAGAGGCCAGGAAAAGCCCATGCCTGGGTGGCAGGTCCCCATTCTGTTGGGCAGCTAGAGAGGATGTCTGGGACATTGTTTCAGGGTGAGCCTTGTGCTTTGTGGAATGTACAGGCAGGTGCTAGGAGATGTCTTCTCTCTTTCAGTGGTGGCCCTGACACCATTCGAGAAGCACATGCCCTGCGCTTCAGGGCTCCTGCTAAAGGCCATATCCCACCTCTAAGCAGAAAGCTGCCATCTCAGGTACTCAGCAGCTGAAAAGGTCAGAGCCTCACCTCATGGGCACTTCCCTGTAAGACCCCAATCATTCCACTCACTTATCCCTCAGGATCTAGGATGCCTGAGGGCCTCATTCAGCCAGCTGATGGATTCATCCCTGGATTTGAGGAAAAGGCATGGATTTGGGAAGGCGAGAACATCTTTCAGGTTTAGCTTTTCATAGTAGACAGACCCTGACTTTGTAGCCAGAGGACCGGGGTGTCAGAACTGACAGCCCTGGTGCTTGTGCTAGGAATCCCGCAGCTTTCCTGTCAGCTATAAACCAGGAGAAACAAGCTCTGCCCCTCAGGACTGTCCAGCTCAGCAAGCACCTTGGCTTCATAAGCATCAGTCTCTTTCTCACATGGAAAGTGCCTTGTGAACTGGAAAGCCCTAGAACATGTAGCTCACCATGAAAGCAAGGAACGTTTGGAGTCAGACCCAAGGAGCAAGCCCTGCTTTATAGACTGTGTGACTCAGGCAAGCTCCACAGCCCCTCTGGGCTGCCGTCTCTCACCTCCAGATTGAGGCTGGTGATCTCTGCCTCACCAGAAGGATCTAAAGAGAGTAAAGTACACCACAAGCGTGCCTGTTCCCGCTGTCTTCTGGTGTTTGAAAGGGCTCTGAACAGGTGCTGGCCAGCAGTGCCCACCCCCGTGTTTGGGGTAGGCCTAGAACTCTGGGGTCAGCACTGACCTAAGGAGAGGTCACCGGAGCCCAGCGTGGGGGACAGGGTCTGGCAGAGGAGGGAAGTAATGAAGGGCTCTCCTTCCTCATCCCCTCAACCCCTGGCCGCTTTGAACGGTTTGGAAGATATTTAAAAAGAGATGGGCAGGTATTAGGAAGTGACAGGGCAGCCAGGGGGCCCAAAGCGCAAAGCTGTGCTTCCAAAGTGGTCACGGGTACAGGAGAAAGCAAGATTGAGCTGAGGACCTAAGCTGAGGGCTCTCTGTCCGCACCTGCCCTCTCTGTCCCCACTTGAAGACAGAGCCGCTAGGGAGGGAGTAACGTCCTCCCAACTCCCCCATCGGGCATCCGAGGATTCCAGGCACCGCCAGGTATCCCCAGTCGGGTGTCAGAGCCGAGAGGATCACTCCCTGGCTGGCGGCCCCCAGCAGGGCAGCCTGCCACTGCCCAAGTCTCCTGGTGCCCGACTGAATTTGAGACTGCCCAGGCCTCCCCACGTGAACCCCCGGGCTCTGGATCTGGCGAGTTCCCGGTGAAAGCCTGTTGCTGGGATAATGGGCGCCCGAGAGAGTCGCCCGCCTTCCAGAAGCAGCGGCTGGGGCGAAATGGAGGAGCAAAAGAGGACAACTTACTTGCTGAGATTGGCGCTTCCCAGTCCCGGCGATGCTAACTTCGGGGAGATGGCGCAGGAGAGTTCAGGGCTTCTGGGGGGACCATTCAGACCTGACCATTATCCTACGACTAGCGGTAGTCTAGCGTCTCTCTCTGCCGTGGGGTCACCTGGGCAGAGGCGTCTAAGCCATCCTGTCCCTTCGCTCCCCGGCTCCCTCGGTCACTCCCTTCTCCAGCGACAGCAGCTGGAGGCTGGCTGGAGCGCGCTCGCTCTGTCTCTCTCTCCCGCTGACCCCTTCCCTGCTTCCCTTCCCAGGGTACTCCTCCCTCTGCCCCCCTAGAATCTCCGGGTAAGGAGGCGACTGAGGGGTACCGGCAGAGGCGGGAGGGGCCGCCGGGGTGGGCGGAGGCTCCGAGTGATGCGACGCTAGTTGCCGGGAATCCGGAGCAGGGGGAGGGCGCGGAGAGACCGGCGGGCAGGGAGCCCTCCCCTCCCGCTGCCCACCGAGCTCCCTCCCCCAGGTTCCCGTCATCTCTCTGTACACCCGGCTGCTGGTACTAGGGTAAGGGACAGAGACCTGTGCGAGCGCGTGTGCCCATGCGGGGGTGAGCCACCACCCTGGCGCATGTGAGCGCCACGTGAGTGTGAGTCCTGTGTGTGCACCCCATGCATGCGTGAGCGCCGTGCACATTTGTGTGTGTGAGCATCGCGCCTGTGTGAGCACCTGCGCATGTGTGCGTGGCCGGCCTGTATGAGCGTCTCCTGCATATGTGTGAGTGCCGTGTGCATGTGTGTGAGCACTGTGACTGCACTCCAGTGTTTGGTGGGCGTGGTGCAGGGACAGAAGGAAGACAGAAACTATTAGGGCAGAAGTCTCGGCTCCGAACCTGGGAAGAGCTGCTCAGCCACTGGGGGTGCACTGGGGATGCCCTGAGGGGTGTGGGAGAATCTCCTGTTGTACTCCAGCTGATCCGGGATTCCTTCTGGAATTCGGGAGAGTCACGTGTGGCGCTCATCCCCATTCCCATGGAGTTCCTCCCGTTGATGGGGTGAGGGCCTGGGAGCCATGTGCTGGCTGGAGGGCAGTCTGCTGCCCCCTGCTCTCTGGACACCCCCTCTCCATCAGCTTGTGACCGCAGTAGCAGTGGCTGGGAAATGCGCCTCCACTGAGTGGTCAGAGGGCCGCAGGCAGAGTGGAGCTGACGCCACCTGGGCTACCTGGGCTCCTGACAGAGCCGCTTCCTCAGCCCTCTGGGCCCTGCCTAGAGGAGAGATAATCACACGAATTTATTCTTTCATTGGTGTGAGTTGTTGGGAAGACAGATGTCACCCTGCACAGGGAGGGCTGCTATCTGGAGAGGTTGGCAGGTGTCTCGGAGAACCTCTTGCGTGGTGGTCACCTCAGTTCCTCTCTGTCCCCGGCTTCTAAGGTCAACACCTGGGTTGCCAGGCCCGGGGTCAAGGTCAGACACAAGTTGGGCAAGTGCAGGTTATCCCTGGCACCTAGCACAGGTGTGAAGGGGAGTTTACCAAGTTAATAACATCTGTAACCAGACCGGGAAAATGCTGTCACTGGGCCCCGAGTCAATCCTCTCATCTACACTTGGGGACATGGAAGCTTAGTCTTATGACCTGGGGGTTCCACGTGCCACAAAACCCACTATGCACACAGCTCCCTGCCCAGGCAGCCTGCCGGGGACAGTGTATAGATTGTCTCACCAGGGTTTGCCTCCTGAGGGCCCCTCTCCTATCTCAGCAGGGATGTGGTCCTCAATGAAGCTGTGATAGACTCTGACTAATCAGCTCTCTTCTGCCCACTGGGGGCTCAGCCTGTCTTAGTCTCCTGCATCACATATGGGTTGGTCTTACCGCTGAACGCTATGAGAAAAAAGTTCTCCGTGGTTAATTTCCTAGTTCTTGGGAGAGGTCTTGGCAGTATAGTTGTGAGATCTAGATAACACGCATTGTATAAGCATGTACTGATCCCTGAAGGGGCACTCTGTCCTGGGGTGGCCAGTGCATTTGGAAAAAGGGTAAAGACAGTGGTGTTCCTTCCTTCCTGGAGAGGGAGCATGGCTGACTTTTAAAGCACAACTTAGGGAGGTACGGGAAATACTGTCTTGCAGATAGTCTCTCAGTGATGGGACCTTAGACCAGGAGGCAAAAAACTGTCCAGTTCTCAGCCTAGACCTGAAAAATGAGAAGTTTGGGGATTCTAGTCCTGACTGGTTGTAGATTTAGAGGACCCTTGACATTAGTGTGTCCAAGTCTCCCAAAAAGTACCCACAGCATTCGAGGACAGGGGAGATGCAGTTGTGGAACCACTCTGGGAGCTTTGCAAGATGCCAAGTGTGTCTCTCATCATCCTAAAATGGCTTTATCTGAGCTTTAATTAGAGTATGGCCCCTCCCCTCTGTCCCTTTCATCTGTTTCTCTTACCTTCTTTCATCAGGCAGAAGGTAAATTCACAATTAAGGTTTTCTCTTTAGACTATGACACAGGAAATTATTTTTCCTCCTATTTTTAGAAATTCCATTTGCATTTATGAGGCTGGTAATGTCTCATAAATATTTCCTGTCAGATAAAATATTAATTAAAAGAGTTAGTTGAGTTACACTCTGAAATCCTAACTAAATCTCTTCTACAACAAATATTTTAAGTATTTTCTCCCCATCAGGAGAATTCCTCCTACATTACTTGGGCATTCGAATTAGCTCATCCATGAATAGCCTATATCTATCAATTCATGAACTATCACTTAGCAATATTTAACAAATGATTGTGTGGCTGCCACCTCGTTTGCAAAACAAAGCAAGCCATTGACAATGGTGCTGAGTCCACACCTGAATACCTCCTCTTCCCTCAAGAGACAACCAACCAGCCAGTTGAGTTTGGTGTTCCTATTTCCCATTTTTTAAAAATGCTAAAACTCTACATGCACACAAGCACACGCGTGCTCCCACCTACCCAAATTTTAAGCATCACACGCCCTTTGGTTGAGGAAGGCCTACTATGTTTGAGATGCTTCGATAGGTGCTGAGAGAGAAACTCACAAGTATAATGTGGACTTGGATCTCAAATGCCTCACATAGCAGATAAATTAACACCTAGCATTTTAATTCCTAGGTGCTAATTGGGTGGCAGAGTGGAACTGACAGAAATGTTTGCAGAGCCTGGAGGATGAGCTGAGCAAGGCTGCTGAGAGCAGGGACCTTGCAGGAGACTGGGGTTTGGACATGCGCATCCTGGCCAGCAAGGCTCTGTGTTCAGGGGTGAGGAGTAAGGGGAGAATGGCTACCTGCGGGCAGAGATAAAGTGATGATGACGTGGCTATTATTAAGTGCCTGCTGTGTGTTGGGCTTTCCTGTCCTGGTGCTTCATGTCAGGAACTGCTGTGGTTTACCCAACACCGTGGGAGGGAAGAAGCATGATCAACACTTCTCAGAGGCTGTGTACTGCCAGAGAGCCTGATTGATGGTGGGTCCTCACCACCACCACCGTCCCCCACCCCCGTCCTATTTTCTGTGACTTTTCTGGGTCTCTGGTTACATACTCCTGTATAGGAAACAGGCTCAGACAAGTTAAGGGCCCTCTCAATGGCATGGCTACCGATAGTGCACTTCAGAGCTGCTATCAGAACCTAGTGTTGTCAGATTCCAAAACCATTTTTGTAATTATTGTGGGCTGAATTGCATCTCTCCCAAATTTATATTTGGGAGCCCCAACCCCAGCACTCAGCATGTAACCATGCATGGAGATGGGAGACTTCATGGGAGATTGAATTAAAATGAGGCCATCAGAGTGGTGCCTCATCCAGTTTGAGTGGGGTCCTCAGAAGAAGAAATTTGGACTCACAGAAATACACCAGGGGATGCCTGGGTGCAGGGACCAATCCTGTGAGGACAAAAGGAGAGGACAGCCATCTGCAAGCTAAAGAGAGAGGCCTTGGAGAAAGCAGCCCTGTCCACATGCTTGATCTTGTACTGCTCCCTCAAGGACTGTGAGAAAGAAATTTCTGTTGTTTAAGCCATGTGGTCTGTGGTGATTTGTCATGGCAACCCCGGATACTAACACACTAACCACGAAGTCTCTCTGCCTCTCAGAAAGGCCTTGCATCCCAAGCTATAGAATTTAGACTTTGTGTAGATTGAAAATAATGATCAAAAATCGCTGACTTAGCCTCGGCGCCTGTAGCTCAAGCGGCTCAGGCCAAAGCCACATACACTGGAGCTGGCGGATTTGAATCCAGCCCGGGCCTGCCAAAAAAACAACAATGACAACTACAACCAAAAAATAGCCGGGCATTGTGGTGGGTGCCTGTAGTTCCAGCTACTTGGGAGGCTGAAGCAACAGAATCACTTAAGCCTAAGAGTTGGAGGTTGCTATGAACTGTGACACCAGGGCACTCTACCCAGGGTGACAGCTGAGACTCTGTTTCAAAAGAAAAAAGAAAAGAAAATCACTGAGTTGTGGAGACTTATGAGCACCATTGTGAAGAAATCGTTCCTGGGGGTGGTTTGTGTGTTAGGTATCCATTTCAGTGGCAAAGCCATGGCGTGCCTACTTAGTGACCTCCTTGGTGGCAGAGACCACGTTTGTCTCATTCACATCCGAGCACCACTTGCTCCCAGTGCTACCGACAGCATAGTAGATGATCCATAAATATTTTCAAATGAAGGAAAGGAAATGGGGAAGGTTCTGGGGATAGAAAAAAATGACACGAGAAGCATAGAGCGTGGCGTCCAGAAGCTTGCTGTCTGGTGAGGGTGGCAGTCCGTGTGTGCTGGGTTTAGGTGGCAGAGATTATTAAGCAGCGCCATTCCACAGAGCTTTAGCAATAAAGCAGATACTCAATATCTTTTCTGTATAATGTGGCATGGGTGACTATCAAACATATGGAATGTTACTGTAAGTAAGAAATGGAATTTTAAATTTTTATCGATTTTAATTTAAGCAGACGCTGTGGCTGGTGGCTACCCTTTTACGCAGTCTAGGATGAGAGTCAGGAAGAGCACTGGTGAGCTGGGCCCTGGAACCGTGGGCACACACAAGGTCACAAACAAGGTCAGAGGGAGAAAGGACCTGGGACTCCTAGCCTCCCTCAGGCTTCCCTTATGACCTGCTTGAAGAGAATCTTCATTTGATCAAGATCTCCAAGTAACTCATATGCGGCTGGGGTTTGGAAGATATAGGGGAGAAAGGACCAGCAGAACCAAGTACCTGGCAGGGCTGGGCCCAAGGAAAGAGGGATGAAATCGGATGGCTGGGAGCTGAGCCCGACTCGACTCTCCAGGCACGAGGAGGCCCCCTTCCCGGACACCTTACCCTCCGCTTTCCTCCTCTGGGTCTGTGCTCACATGCTCTGGGTCTTCTGGGCCCTGTCTCTCTCCTCTACCTACAGTCACAAGTTCCTTGAACATGTAGACCTTATTTTTGGAAACCCCTGAATTCCCGGTATCTGGCATCGTGCCTTTCACCCGTGTTCCCTGAGCCTGTACCTGACCACAGGACAGGGAGATCAGGAGCAGGGGCACCTGGGTGCTGTCTGTAGCCTGGTGAGCTGCTGGTGGAGTGTCTGAGAGGAGGCGGGAATGGGTGTTCGGAGATGAGGCAGGGTCGGGAGGGGGTGGAGGTTTTGAAATGTCATCTGCGGAGAGAAGACTGAGAACCAGAGAAATAGCTCAGACAGGTGGAGGAGGCGGTGAGGGCGGGAGAAGGGGCCAGAGCAGGAGGCTGGGCTCACATGGGGGCAGGGAGCGAGAGGGGGATGCAGGTCGGGTTGGGTTGGCCAGGCCAGGGAGGTGTCCCCTCCAAGAGAGGGCAGTGGCCAGCTGGTTCATAATAGAGTAGCAGGGGCACCTGTCCCCTGAAGCCTGTGTGTTTCCTGCAGGGTCAGGAGTGTGAAACACAGACCCAGAAAAGTCACAGAAAATAGGACGGGGGGCGGGGGCAGTGGTGCTGAGGACCCTCCATCCATCAGGCTGTCCAGAGGTCATCAGTGACTCTGCAGAACTTGTTAAATAGGAGCACAGTCATCTCAAAAATAAAAACAAACATGCTTCCCAGAAGAGACGCCTCGGCTTCTCCCAGTTATCAGCTTCTGTCCCCTGAGGACCCCCAATTCCCTTTTCCTGGGATTTCACTGAGTTCTGACAGCACACAGCGCCTGTGGGCTTCCGCTTCCCTAAAACGAGCGAGCTTCCCACTCCAGAGTTTCCTCTCACTCGAGTGCCGTCTGGTGCCTGAGAGAGACACTTGTCACAATGGGCTGCACAGGTGACACGGCCGAGTCCACCACGTCCCCAGAGCGCAGAGCACACCCAGGGTTCAGCTTTCAGTTTTGCACCACTGGGGGAGAATGGTGTTTTCTTTCCACTCTGTAAAGGAAAATATTTGAAGAGGAAAGAAAATAAACAACTTTAATTCCTTCCTAACTTTATTCTGTTTTGTGGAAAATTCCCTGGAAATGCCAACCCGGAGAGCGCGGGCCCCGCCCTGCTTTGTTTCTACAAGGGCCCGTCGGCGCCATCTAGTGGTGGAAAGAGATTTTACACCGGGTCCGATCCACGCATTTTCTCGTTTCGCCTTGTTTTGGGTAAAGTGCTAAAGGCATGTTTGAAGCATCACATTGTTCTAAATAGTTTGGAACAAAGCCAGTTAGGCCTCCTTTTCACCTGTTTCTCACTCTTGAGGCCACCACTTTCATTTCTTTTGGCTATTTTTTCCCTTTGTTATTTTCTGCTTGTCTCTACATGACCCACCTGTAGAAATACCTGAAGATGCTTCTCTTTTAGAAGCTATTAACTTCCCACCATTGAAGATGGACATCTAGGTCTCTTTCTTCCTCTGTTTCTACCATACACTCGCATCCTCCCCACTTCTCTTTTGGCAAGGGAGTTATGTCATAATTTTGGCTGACTAAACGCTGAGTTTGAATACTGTTACGTCTATGACAGTCTATTCCCAGCAACCTATGCAGAAAACCAGATTCCTTTGTCTTTCCTGAACAGCCTTTCGTGTTCTCTGGAGTAACTTAGTTTTCACCGATTTCAATGAAAAATTTCCTCCTGCATGTTCAAACTCCTCTCAAGATGTCCAGATGCCTCAGAGGCCCTATTAACTCCCTCTCCTCCAGAATCTCCCTGGCACCTTCTAATCCCCTTGTCTGGACTGGTTGTCCTCTGCCTGGAGGGCACAGCTGGTCCTGAGATCTTTTGTCCATTTGCCTCTTTCCAATACTGCATCCCCTCTTTCCTGAGTCCTATATATTTTTCTTTCTTGGGAGGAACACATCTTACATTGGCTTCCTGAGAAAGCACACAAGGTCAGATTGTGAGAGCCTACCTATCTGAAAATATCTCTATTCTATTTGGCATCTTGGCAAGGTATAGAATTCTGAACTGGAAGAGGTTTTCCTTCAGCACGGTAGAGGAATTTCTTTACTTTCTTTCACGTTTCTCTGTTGGGGCTCAATGATACTGTTGAGTTCAAAGCCAGTTTCATTCCCGATCTTTTTATAGGTCCTCTTTTTCCTTTCTGAAGACTAGAGAGTCTTCCTTTGGTAGTGGTGCGAAATTTCACAATGTTGGGACTTGGGGCAGAACTCTTTCCGTCCCTTGCGATGGGTGTTTGGAAGCCTTTCTAATGATTGTCTTTCCTTCCGGGCAAGTTTCTTCCATGATTTTCTTTGACGATTTCCTCCTTCCTGTTTCTCCATCCTCTCTCTCTCTTCTTGGAATTCCTGTCACTGAAATGTCAGACCTCAGATCTCTCTGACTTCCATGTGTTTTTTCTTCCGTGTTCATCTCTGTATATTTGCTCCACGTCCTGGTAGATTTCCTCAACTGGTTTCTTTCAACTCTTCCTTTGGGATTTTCAGTTTTGCTGCCACTTTTCAGTTTCTGAGAGCCTGCCTTTTACATACTCTCTGAAAGATTGCTTTTTTTGGTGGCATTGTTTCTATTTCAAGTTTTCTCCTCTCGGAATCTCTGTTTCCTCCAAGACGCTTTTTCCTGTGGGTGTGTTCCCGCTCCAGCTTTTCTCTGATTGGGAGGAATTCCTTACTCTTTCTACTTCCCACCTGGAGAGTTCAGTCCTAATCACCAGTTTTCTGGAATCAAGCTGTAGGAGAGAGGCGGGGTCGTGACATGGAGTGTGGATATGTTGGCTTAGCTCTCCTTCGGGGTGTGATAAACCCATCCTTAATGGTGCTTGTGTGTCCTTCAGTGGAGAAAGCCCTTTGTCTCCAGAGAACAAATCTCTTATTTTCTGCCAAGAAGGGCCAAGAGAAGATTCTTGCCTGGGCTGAGTTAGGAGGAGGTCTGGAGGCCTTGTTTTAGAACTTTCTGATCAGCTCTCAGATCCCCCTTTTTTGGGCTTCAGTCCCCTACCAACCTTCAGAGGTGGACAAAGCCGCAAACATCTGAGCACTTGGGGATTCCTGGCTCTGGGTTTCCCCACTCACTTGTAGACTGTGTCTGCCTCCTGCCTCTCAAGGATATTCCTCACCAGTATTTCCCACTTTTGAGAGTTTAAGCTTTTAAAAAAAATGACTGTTTTATTGGAATTTGGAGTGAGGGCAAAGTAGAAGCATTTCTTTAACTTACCTTCTTTACACTGAAGTCATTCATTCATTTTTTTTATTTATTATTTTTTATTAAATCATAACTTTGTACATTGATGCATTTATGGGGTTCAGGGTACTGCTTCGATATACAATATGAAATGCTTATTTTGAACTAAGGAACACACCCATCACAATTATACTCATTTCTTAATAGTTTTGAAATGTACCATTGTATCATGCACATTAGGTGGGATCCCCCAAGTAACCTCCCCCCTCCTATACTCCCCTCCCTTCCCCTCCTCTCTCCTCTTCCCTTCTACTTTCTGGACTATAGTTATGTTTTGCCATTCATATGAGTGTGTAGGTGATTATATATTGATTTCATAGTAGTATTGAGTACATTAGATACTTTTTTTTCCATTCTTGAGATACTTTACTAAGAAGAATATGTCCCAGCTCCATCCAGGTAAACATAAAAGATGTGAAGTCTCTATCTTTTTTAGGACTGCATAGTATTCCACAGTGTACATATACCAAAATTTGTTAATCCATTCATGGCTCGATGGGCACTGGGGCTGTTTCCATGTCTTGACTGTTATGAATTGGGCTGCAATAAACATTCTGGTGCAAATGTCTTTGTTGTAAAATAATTTTTGATCATCTGGGCATATACCTAGTAGAGGAATT
>CAUYTI010115841.1:0-10400 GCA_963575145.1 Galago senegalensis
AAGTGAAATAACTGAAGCACCCAAACCATCTCTGAGTAACAATCAAAAGTGCAGTGCTGCATGAAGCTTAAAGAAAGGCAGATAAGGCTCGGCGCCTGTGGCTCAAGTGGCTAAGGTGCCAGCCACATACACCTAAGGTGGTGGGTTCAAATCCAGCCCGAACCTGCCAAACAACAATGATGGCTGCAACCAAAAAATAGCCTGGCATTGTGGCAGGTGCCTGTGGTCCTAGCTACTTGGGAGGCAGAGGCAGGAGACTCGCTTGAGCCCAGGAGTTGGAGGTTGCTGTGAGCTGTGATGCCACAGCACTCTACCCAGGGGGACAGCTTGAGGCTCTGTCTCAAAAAAAAAAAAAAAAGAAAGGCAGATAAAATCCTGATTTTCAAAAGAGAAATACAGACTACCATCTTCCTCTGGCAATTCATATTTATGGAAGATAGTGGAGTACATTTTGCCAAAATCAACATATTAGTACTGTATCATTTGTGGACTCAAAAAGAAAAATGCTAATCACCTGGAGCCAGTCTGAGGAGGTTCACTTTCATTTTTACTAAGGATACCACATTAGCAGATTGAGGGGATACTAAAAACACAGTACATCTGGATTTCTATAAGGTATATGACAAAAAGTTTCTGTACTGCCTACTTCTTAAGATTATGAGAATCAAAATGAAATAATAGTGAAAAATGTATATTTAAATGGTTCAAAGCATCAAACTAATATAAGATAATGGTGCTGATCTGCATCAGTTTCGAGGTGCCCATCATAAAATATTAAGATGGGAAAGTCAGTTATGATCTTAGAGATCCCACTCTGGAAAAGCACAATACTGGGCAGCGCCTGTGGCTCAAAGAGAAGGGCACCAGCCCCATGTACTGGAGGTGGCGGTTCAAACTCAGCCCCAACCGGAAAAAAAAAGAGAGAAGCACAAATACCACCCTAAAGGAAGGATCACAGTTAAGGGTATCATAGGAAGAGGAAGTACTGATTAATCTGGGTAAACCTAGAACAAAAGCTACCAAAGGAAATAAGAACAGGGGAGAGGCCGTTCCCTGTACCTCTCAACCCATTCTAATTCAGCAGGTCTGGACCAGGGTCTACAATGTGAATTTTGACCAAATTCCTCACACTCTTCTGATATAATTCTCCCCTTGGCCCTTCACTTTATTGTTCTATGTCAAACTACATAAATAACTAAGAAAAACTTTATCAACTGTTCCAATTCAGTGGTCCTTTACAGTTTTCATTTGATAATTACTGGCAAACACTTTCAAAGTGTCATTAGACATTTGTTTACCTTAATGATATTTGGGTAGCAATCCGGATTACTTTTGGCTGACTTCCTAAGTCATTTTCCCGTCCGCTTACTGTATCCACTAAGAAAATACGCCGAGTCAGAAGCCACATGCCAGAGCCAGCATCTTTTATAATAAAAAGAAAATATAAGATGGCATTAAAAAATATGCTCACATTGTTCAAAACTCAAGCTCTCAAGTTTATGGAATAAATTTAAAACACAAAATTAGTTATTTTTGGTAGGATGGCTACAAAAACTACCACTATAACTCCTGGGCTCAAGCAATCTTTCTACCTCAGCCTCCTAAGTAGCAAGGACTGCAGGTACCATGCCTGGCTAATTTTATTTTTTTGTGGAGATGAGGACTCACTATGTTGCCCAGGCTGGTCTCAAATTCCTATGCTGGGCGGGATCCACCACACCTGGCCTAATTTCTTAACAATATGCTTGTCAGACAAAATTAGTAAAAATTTCTGCGTATACTAGCAATTTACTGTTTTACTTTTCGACATGTTGTAAAAATCACATAAGAACGAATTCATGACCTTATAATTAATAACTCTTTTAATTATCATGTGGTTGACTTGTTTATTCATTTCAGCTCAGAGAAAGGATGATATGTATGGATATCTTACCTTGGTTCACAAATCTTTTATTGTGTTGAAGATTTAGGTTTAACACGGGCACAGCCCAAATATATTGGTGTTGGTTCTCATCAGTATATTCAAGGTACACATCATAAAATATAGGAGTGGGATAGTCAGTTAAGATCTTAGAAATAGGAATCTTACACTGGAAAATAAAAATAAAAGTATCACAATTTACAATTTGAAAGCATTTTTATTATCTTTAATAAAGTTTTTTATTTGTGCAAAATAAAAATATCTTTGCTTAATTTACAAGCATTTCCATGTGACTTTCAAAATATAAATGCTGCAAATATGATTCTTTCATAAGGGTCAAAAAAACCTTACAACTAACTAACTGCTTTTTTCTTGACCTACAACTCGGATGTAGAAGGTATGACTTCATTCCAACATTAAGTGCACATCAGTGAAAAAATTTAGAATCTACTGTACTATGGAATAAAGTCTCAATTCTTTCTCTTGATGTACAGTGATGTCTATGATCTGGCTTCCCTTAACGGAGCCAGGCTTATCACCCAGTGCTCCTTACCAGTTTGGTGGTCCATTCATACTAACCTGCTTGTAGTTCCTAAACACACCATGCTCTTCTATGTTGCTCTGGCATTGCAAATGTGGTTTCTGCCTTATATTACCTTCCCCACAGTGTTTTCCTGTCAAACTCCTATTCATTATGCAACCCCAAGTGTCTCTGTGTAAAGGTTTTCTATACTTTCCCAGGAGTTTGTACATTGTAAATACTTGTAGAATAACACTTCATATTCTTTCTATTTCTTTGTCTATATAGTTGTTTTTCCTAGTGGGCTATGAAGTACTTGAGAGGCAGCCAGCTTCAGTAGAATAACCATAGGTTTAAACCCAACAGAACATTGGCTCCACAATTTATTTGACACACAATTTTTAGTAGATTACCTAATCTTACTGGGCACAATTTTCTCATCTATGAAGCACAGAAGTTATGTATCTCACATAGTTATTTTATGATCAAATGGGATAACAATGATAAAAAGCTGAGCAGCAGGTACTTAACAAGTGTTGATTCTCTTGGTTCATGTTAGATACACAATAACATTTTTAACAAAGTAACATATAAGTCATTTTTGACAAGTAAATTCACATTCATGTTAAAAAATTTGGAAAATATAAAAAAGAAAACAAAAATTGTCTCAAATCCCACCATCCAGATATAACTACTGTTAAAAATGTTTGTTGCCATCCAGTCTGTTTTCTGTAATGACATTTTTTACTGAGGTTTTGTTCATTGGTGTGTGTAATATATACATTTTTCTCAAGATTCATTTTTACAGACTACTGAATGGCTTTCAAATATTTAGTGGCTCATAATATTCCTTTGTACCATAATGAATTTCAAATGAGTTGCCAAAGTAGAGGTCAGAGCAAGGAGGGAGAGAGGAAAGTAGGAAGGGGAAAAAAAAGGAAGCATTTTATTTGTTATTGTGGGATAGAATGAGAAGGGAGTAACATTATTATTCAAACAAAATTAAAGTAATATTTTTATTTTATTCCAAAATACACAGAAGTAGGCATTGTATTTTAAGACCTATGAACCTAGAAACAGATAAACAATTATCCACGAAAATCTAACATTTTAAGATTCTAAGATAAGAAGGTATTCTCTTTATGCTAATTAAAAATTCTGTGCCCCATTAAATTGTATTAATTAATGAGATTATTCATTACTATTAAAAATATCTCCAATTTCAAATAGTATCCCAATTATTGCTCATGTGACATTTTAGAAAAACAAAGCTAAAATAGAGACTAATATAGCCCAAACTTACATTTTGTTGATAAGTGGTTCCAAAAGAATAAGCAGCATTTAGCCTTGTCTCTGTGTCTGGACAAAGCTATAGCAAAAGAAAACAACTGATAAATACCTCTCACAAATGTTTTCTTTGCTTTTAGTCAAGAATTCTTAAATTCCAATGTGGGATATATGTTCTACACAATACCTACTTAATGTATCTAGGATATAAAAAGTTAAGGGAGCATCTTTATTATAAAGTTATAACTTAAAACAGCGGTTTTTTTCTTCTTTTTTTTTTTTTTAGAGACAGAGTCTCACTTTGT
This sequence comes from Galago senegalensis, assembly GCA_963575145.1. Lineage (NCBI taxonomy): Eukaryota > Metazoa > Chordata > Mammalia > Primates > Galagidae > Galago > Galago senegalensis. Next base: position 4,034 of record CAUYTI010115841.1, read on the forward strand.
CACCCTTTGGTATGACACAGCTCACAGCAACCTCCAGCTCCTGGGCTTAGGTGATTCTCTTGCCTCAGCCTCCCGAGTGGCTGGGACTATAGGCACCCACCACAATGCCCGGCTATTTTTTGTTGTTGTTGTTGCAGTTTGGCTGGAGCCGGCTTTGAACCCACCACCCTCAGTATATGGGGCCAGTGCCCTACTCACTGAGCCACAGGAGCCTCCCTAAAACAGTAGTTTAAGAAATTCCAATTAAAGCATCAGAAAAAAATCAGCTGTAGCATGTAACTGATGCTTTATTCAAGCAATAATCTACTCTTTTCCTCTTATGTTTGCCTCAGGCAAAAATAAGGCTCATTACTAATTCCTTAGGTAGAATCATGCTTACCTGTAAAACACCTCCTTCTAATGTTTGCCACTTGAGAAAATTGCCTCTTATATCATAGGAAGCAGCAACAAACTTCAATTTTGTATTCTGAACAAAGAAAACAAAAATAAAATAATTTGTCTAATACTCTGAAAGTAGTATATAATATTCTATAAAGAAATTTTCACTGTTGACTGATCCTTTCTTTTTCATTGTTGACTGATCTTTTTTACTGAAAAACTAAATTTGAGTATCTTTATTTTGAAGCTTAATTAATCTATTTCTATGATTAAATCTACCTTAAAAAGCTAGACTCATTTTCTGCATGAAAAGTATTATTTTAGAATTGAGAGGCAGCATTAGTGACAGACAACCTCCTTTCAAATCTGTTAAATGGTGGGGGGGGGCGGGGAGAATAATCTTACTTCTTCATTCTGTAACGGAAGGTCAGAAAGTCAGAGGTGGGATTTTTGGACCTGTGAAGTGCTGGGCCATGTCACGGAGCCCCAATTAATATTTGCAAGCACATCTCTCAAATGCAGAAATTCTGAAGGACAGAGATGATTTTGTATTTGGTAAAGAAAACTACTTTTCCCACCCACACTAATACTACTTGCTGCCATAACCACATAATCCAGAGGTATCCATATATTCAAATAAAATAGCTAGACTCTACACTGTTTAGTTCCTGTAAACAGCTAAAATTTATGTTTAAATAACTAGATTTATAAAAACCTAATAAAGAATTGTAACTAGTAATTTATTACCTTTTAAAGTTGTAAATCAAAATGTAATTATCCTCTAATGGTATGGATACTTGTACCTGGTTTTCTCCTTTAAAACTGAAATTTGTAGAAAAAGGGATAGCACTGAGTACTTGAGGTGCTAATCCTAGCTGGTCTCCATAAAATAGCCATGGAAGATTCTGTCTCCTATAAACAATTACAATCGTTTTAATAATGGAAACGAAATATTTATTATATTTATGAATATAATTGCACTGAATTCAGTCAAAACGACATTTCAATAATCAAAAATCCTTACCAAAATGAAATAGAATGAACAGTGCTCAGTGAAACCGTATTTTCAAAGATAAACTGAAATAGTCGACATGCATCACATGTGGCAGAATCATAAGAATTCATGTTCATCACACACATATTTCCAAGAGCTTGGCAAGATGTCAGATTGGCATATACCTACAAACAAACATTGGCAAAGAAATGTAACATGGACCTGAATAGTCTAAGCAAAAGTTGGTTAAAAATTGTATTTTATTTTTATTTTACCTAATCTACTGATCCTTTTTTATTCTTTCACTTTTTATTTTTTGCTAGGAAAAAAAAAACATTTCTTCTAGCTTAAATCAAAAAGAAACTTTCCATATGGGAAGAGAAATTAGAACTTTTTTTTTTTTTTTTTGAGATGGGAGCCTCAAGTTGTCCCCCTGGGTAGAGTGCTGTGGCATCACAGCTCACAGCAACCTCCAACTTCTGGGCTCAAGCTAGTCTCCTGCCTCAGTCTCCCAAGAGTAGCTGGGACTACAGGCACCCACCACAATGCCCAGCTATTTTTTGGTTGCAGCCGTCATTGTTGTTTGGCGGCCCAGGCTGGATTTGAACCTGCCACCTTGGGTGTACGTGGCTGGCGCCTTAGCCACTTGAGCCACAGGTGCCAAACTAGGACATTTTAATTATATATTTTCTGCTAAAATATAAAGATAAACAATTGAAAGAACTAAGTAAAAATTAGCATGACATTTAGAACACCTATTAAGCATGACATTTAAAAAAACTATTGGGCTATGCCTGCGGCTCAAGGAGTAGGGCGCCACTGGCCCAATATAATGGAGGTGGTGGGTTCAAACCCAGCCCTGGCCAAAAACTACAAAAAGAAAAAAAACTATTAAGTAGAATATTTATATTTGAAAGAATAATCTTACACATATACATCTAATCTATTTTGTTTGACTTAAGTAACCTGCTTTATGAATAACAAGATAAGATCATTTGGTGAGTTTGCCTCTCAACTTTCCTTCTCAATTTTCCCTATAGGAAAAGGTAATTGCATTTTTACAGTTACTCATGTCAAAAATTTTGGAGTGAATTTTTTTTCTCTCCTTGTGGTATCTAACTCATTAATGAATCCTGTTGGCTCGATCTTCAAAGTAAAGCCAGGAGTCAAACCTTTCTCATTTCCATGGTACCACTCTTGTTTGAAGTTCTGCTATCTCTCAATCAGGTTGCTCCAATACTCTCTAAATGGTTTCCCTGCTTATGCTGTTACCCCCCCAAAATTCTATTCTTCATGCTACAGCAACTCTTTTAAAACCTGAATTTCTATCATGTGTTCCTTTGCAAAAAATCCTTCCACTTCCCTCAGGGTAAGTCCCAGGTCTTCACCATAGCCACTCCCTACATTCCTGACACTCTTTACCTCCAGTGTTCCTGCTCACTCTGCACTATTCTCCTTCTGTTTCTTTCTTTTTTTACATATATATATTTTTTTATTTATTAAATCATAAAGAGGTAGATCATGTATAAAAAGCCAGTGAACTCCTGCCTTGGGACCTTTGTTCCTCCGGTCTCCGCTTAGAACACTCTTCCTGTAGGTATTTACATGGCTCACTCTAACTTCTTTCAGGTCTTTGCTCACAAATATCACCTTCTCAGAGATGCCTATCTTGACCAGGCTATATAAAATAGTGTCCCTGGCCAGGTGTGGTGACTCACATCTGTAATCCTAACACTCTGGGAGGCCAAGACAGGGGGATTGCTTGAGTTCAGGAGTTTGAGACCAGCCTGAAGAAGAGTGAGATCCCGTCTCTACTAAAAATATAAAAATTAGCTGGGCTCGGGAGTCCCAGCTCACTTGAGCCCAGAAATTTGAGGCTGCTGAGAGCTGTGATGCCATGGAACTCTAACCTGCGACAACAACTTTCTATCTCAAAAAGAAAAAAATAAATACAATACAATAGTATCCCCCACCCCTCTATCTTCTTTATTCCAAATTATGTGCCTTCATAGCACTTAGCTATGAAGCTGACATTTACTCAAATTATAAATCCATGAGGGATTTTTTTTTTTTCCTGAAATACCTAATTTATCTGGGCCTGGTACATTGTAGGTCATCAATAAACATTTGCTAAATGACAATTAGTTTCCCCTAACACTCAATTTCAGCTAAAAAACCTTGAAGACCTTCAATTTATATATACTGAATAACATTTTCTTGCAGTATTCTCTTTCAATCTGCTGGAAAGTGTTTATTCTTATAGAATATGACAAAAGAGATATATCTACCTAGAAAGAAAACTTTTATTATCTGTGTAAAAAAAAGATATAATTCTTCAAAATGAAATTAATAAGTATTATTATTTTTTTTTTATTTTTTGAGAAAGAGCCTCAAGCTGTCCCCCTGGGTAGAGTGCCATGGCATTACAGCTCACAGCAACCTCCAACTCCTGGGCTCAAGCGAGTCTCCTGCCTCCGCCTCCCAAGTAGCTGGGACCACCAGCGCCCGCCACAACGCCGGCTATTTTTTGGTTGCAGCCGTCATTGTTGTTTGGCGGGTCCAGGCTGGGGATTCGAACCCGCCACCTTAGGCGTACGTGGCTGGCGCCTTAGCCGGTTGAGCTATAGGCGCCGAGCCATAAGAGAAGATTTATAATGGAATTTACATGTAATCAATCCAGTTAACTACATATTGTCTTGAAAATCTTTTAACTTGTAATCTTGTTTAAAGAAAAATTAACCTTCCAAACCTAAAACTCTAAATTTAGTCTTTTTGTAGGACATATTAGATTTATTTGGTATATTTAACATATATAGGAAACATTGTCAAATATGAAATGGTAGTTAATCTTATATAAATTTTATATATATATATATATATGACACACAGAATCTTACTATGTGGCCCTCCATAGAGTGCTATAGCATCATAGTTCACAGCAACCCTCAACTCTTGGACTTAAGCAATTCTCTTGCCTCAGCCTCCCAAGTAGCTGGGACTACAGGTACCCACCACAATGCTCAGCTATTTTTTTTGTTGCAGTTGCCATTGTTGTTTAGTTGGTCTGGGCCAGGCTTGAACCCACCTGCCTCGGGGCATGTGGCTGTAACCACTGTGCTATAGGTGCCTAGCCTATAAATTATATTTATATGTATATTCTAATATTGTAAAATATTAGGCTGTCTTATTGTATATTTTAATACATCTCAAAAAATGTTTTTTCTAACTAATCCAAAGTTTGTCCTTTTCTTTCTTTCTTTCTTTTTTTTTAGAGACAGAGTCTCACTTTGTCATCCTCAGTAGAGTTCCATGGCATCACAGCTCACAGCAACCTCCACCTTTTGGGCTTAGGCAATTCTCTTGCCTCAGCCTCCTGAGTAGCTGGGACTAAAGGTGTCTGCACCACAACGCCTGGCTATTTTTGTTGTTGTTGTTGCAGTTTGTATGGGGCCGGGTTTGACCCTGCCACCAGGCACCCTCCTCACTAAGCCACAGGTGCCTCCCCCTTCAAAAAATATTAAGAGAAACTGATCAATTCTCTAATACCTTCAAAGGAAAAGCAGACTTTTAGAACTTTGATTGGAAAGTTCACATGTCTATAAGTATTGCTAATCTAACTTCAAAGAAAACAAAAATCAATTATGTGGAACTGGACTGATTTGTTAAGGCTTTTTGTTTGAAATATTGCTAGTTCTTTTTGTGTTCTGTTTTCCAGAAGTCAAGAAAGCCATTTTCTATCTTGTAAGCTATTTGCAGCTTTTCAAGCAATATATGTACTTATAAGCAGAATTTAAAACTTATGTTTTTTTCTCTCTCATTGATTTCTCTGGAATTTAAAACCTATTTGTGAGTATTCTTAATTTCTGATGGTACAGTTATTTGCATAAGTTCAATGAGAATCTGTTTTGTATTACATTACATAAATTGTCCCTCATTTGTAAAATGTAATAACTTTGTTGTTTAAATTATTTAGGAAACTGAATCTTTGTCAAAGAAAAAAGATTCTTACCTTTTAAGAAGTTACGAAAACCATTTTCTATTTTGTAAGCTGTTTGTAGCTTTTCAAGCAATGTATGAAAAGTTACATGGCCAACTAAACTCTCACAGCTAAACTTCACTAGCCCATAGAAGACAAAAGTAACTTTTAAAATGGTCAACATGCCTGCTCCATACAGGAGCTGGCTGGTCCACACATGGCTGAAATAACACTGGTTATTTTACCAAGGCTTTAGTTGGAATAGCATTTCCAGAGGTGTTGAGATGGTGTTAAGGAATTAGGGTTAATTTTATAAGACCAAAAGAAAAAAAAAAGCCCTTTGAAAAAAACTGGCCAGATACCCATTGGTAACATTTCCTGATCTATGGTAAGTAACAAAGGTCACTTTCTAACGGGTCCAGAAACCAAAATGTACTTGGGACCTCAAAAGAAGAGGAATTTACCCAATGCATACAGGTATCTAACGGCACAGATAAAACCTGGGCTTATGGAAAACTTTCAAGTCTAACCTGAGATTCCTTATAAAAAGTTCCAGCAGGCTCGGCACCTGTGGCTCAAGTGGCTAAGGCGCCAGCCACATACACCTAAGGTGGTGGGTTCAAATCCAGCCCGGCCCGCCAAACAACAATGATGGCTGCAACCAAAAAAAAACAGCCGGGCATTGTGGTAAGTGCCTGTGGTCCCAGCTACTTGGGAGGCGGAGGCAAGAGACTCACTTGAGCCCAGGAGTTGGAGGTTGCTGTGAGCTTTGATGCCATGGCACTCTACCCAGGGGGACAGCTTGAGGCTCTGTCTCAAAAAAACAAAACAAACAAACAAACAAGCAAAAAAAAGTTCCAGCAAAGCGAATTTTAAAAAGAAGAAAGCCGGCTCTGCGCCTATAGCTCAACCGGCTAAGGCGCCAGCCATGTACACCTAAGGTGGCGGGTTCGAATCCCCAGCCCGGACCCGCCAAACAACAATGACGGCTGCAACCAAAAAATAGCCGGGCGTTGTGG